>DWLI01000003.1:0-66742 GCA_018249915.1 Cecropterus dorantes dorantes
ATACAATATGACTTCGTATATGGAAACACTCCATGGACATATGTAATCAACGACAGGTGGTATTAGAGCTCTAAATACGATCTAGCACGGAGTAAGTTAGGTCTCTGATTGCTAAGTTGAAACATCGCGTATACTCGTATATTTCTCTTCCTTATCGCACCCTTCTTTCCAAAACATTTAAGAGTTATAAGGAAGACTTAGTAGGCGCAATTGTGCCAGACTTATGAATTAGTTAGACTTTGTAGGTGCAATGGTGCCAGACTTACCGTACTAGTTAGACTTAGTACGTGCAATGATGCCAGACTTACGTTACTAGTTAGACTTAGTAGGTGCAATGGTGCCAGACTTACGTTACTAGTTAGACTTAGTACGTGCAATGGTACCAGACTTACGTTCCTAGTTAGACTAAGTACGTGCAATGGTGCCAGACTTAAGTTACTAGTTAGACTTAGTAGGTGCAATAGTGTCCCCGAAGTCAATTTACAAAATGTTCTATCCTTGGGGTTTTAACTTTTAAAAAATTGTAAGCATAAAATACAAAACAAAATAAAATAATACTTTTAAAATATTCTGGATTCCGTTAAGTAAAATATATGCGTTAGGTAATTAATATAATTAATTATGTGTGTGAATGAATGTTTAATTTATTCAAGTAATTGCTTCGGTATGTAATTCGGGAGAAATCTTTAATTACATTTGTGTACAATTGCAATAAGAAAAGTAATTAGAAACAGTTATAACTATTAAAGTTATCAAATTATTAGCGCTTCTGTAAACACTTGAGATTTTAGTCATTAAAAATTATTACCTTCATTTAAATCGGCTATAGTGCTAAAATAGTCATTAGCTATATATTTTTATTGTTAATTAGGTGATTATATTCACGAATTTAATTTTTTTTTTCATAAAAAATAATGTTAGGAAGACATTGATAGTTATAATTAATAGTTATTAACGTTACCGTTATTAAATAATTTTCCGCATTTTAATTCATAGAAATTATAACCCTAATTGATTTAAATCTATTACATTAATAACCATTTTCGTAGACCTCCGTATATACGCCAGCACGTACTACGGAAGGGTCAAGCTGAATCGTGGTTTCTCCTAAGCCAATATCGTACGAAGCTGTCTTATATGCTTTTCTATTATACACATCTAACAAAATGTTTACATAAGTCAAGGTGCTTATATTGTCATCTTTGTAGAGCAAAGTATATTTCAACTAATAGTAAACAAACTAATGGACCACAAGCAACCCTAAAACCAGAAATCCAATCTTGTTAAAATTTAATAAAGCGTAGTACACGGTTGTGTTACGAGTTACACTCACATTATGCTGACATAGGGGTGCCAACAATTGTGTCCAAAGGTTGGCATGGGCATATATAATGATTTTCGTTTATTTTGAACTAAGTACCACGAGTAACAAAATGTATACAACGTTTTCAAAAAAAAAAAATAGTTTTAAAATTTATAATAACCTGCTTTTGCGCAATTCAATGATAGTACTTGTAGTTATAATTACTAAAGAGTTATTTCGCTTAATAATTTTTGAATTTTTATTTATGTATCTCTAAAAATCTATTCTAATATAAAACCATTGCACTACATATGTTTAACTTACAATTTAAAGGAATTTGTATAAAAAGATTTATCTATAAGAAACTAATATTTATTTGCCAACCCTACAATACGACAGGCGCCGCCGTCTCTTCGGCGTTACTTTGAAAAATGAAATCGCTCAAACGTCGTCAAAAAGGCTTCCGCCCAATCATTTTAGGCGGTCTCTGAAATATTACTGCTTTAAACATCGAAATTGATACGGGGATGGAAATAACGTATACGCAAATAGGTTCGTTATTGTTGTGGGTGTTTCTGTGTAATATCAGAACCTGTCTTAATATTGATAGACACTAGGATTTCTCGAGAATGGAAGTTATTGCTATCAAAATTGCTATTGCTATGGCGTTCGTTATACTCAGACATTAGACAGTGTACATTCTAAGGACCTACTAACATTTATATTTATCTAGATCTGTTTTTAGATTTGGGTTTGATAGTCTGCATTGATTCTCAATTCTCTCAGTTGTGGAAAAAGACATGTGACCAAAAGTAGAATGTAAAAGATATGCAGCCACAGATAGAATCCCTGGGCTTTTTTGCGTCAGAAATACTGAGTGGTTAAAAGCCTATCACATAAACCAAATAATAGAAATAAGCTAGTATTAGTAGAGAAGTACAGTTCTATTCGTGTATTGAAGTGCCTGGCGCGAGTGAAATTTTAGGAGTGTTGTGCAAATTGCACAAGATGGCGCAAGTTTAGAAGTAGAATTTAATTAGCGAATACCTTATGACGCTAATGCATGAGAAGGGAATTTAATTAAGTAATATGCAAAGATTGTTTTAGTTATTACGTTTGTACAATAACCAGAGGTTCTTACAACAGAAATTTTAGGCTTCAGACACAGCCAACGATTATATTAATGACCATTTCAATGTCCAAAGGACAATTTTACAAATCCAATTAAAATATTCAAATAAATGCAGACGGTTATAATTTTAATCTAGTTTCCATAAATGAAACGGTTCAAAGAGAATATGAATACAGGATGGAAAGTGCTAACGTAATAGACTTAACTGACCCAACTCTCGTTTCAGGATTCAACAAAGCCGTAGTTCATCATAAAAATCCACTAAAACCGAGCGTTGCTTTTAATTCATTTATATCGAGTGGCGAACAAACAAACCGCTGCGAGTACAAAATTTAATTCACCGCAACCGAATATGGGCGTTAATAAATGAAATAAGTAAAAAAGGCATCGCGAGGCCGCTATTCGAATTGCAGTCATAACATCGCAATAAAAGCTCCGGCCTGGGCCAACCTGCACCAGATGTGCTGCATCCAATTTCACAGAAATAATACAAAACATACACATAAAAACTTCGCTCTGTTACGATACCTGGGCGTAAATAGGGGTTTCGGAGATCGCTCCACGAAATATAGCTACCGCAGTGCAATAAACACGTACGTATAATACGTATAGAACGCCAGACCAAAACTGCTGTTACTTTGAATTTGGAGACCGGAGTATTTTCAATAAAACTCTGAGACCTTTACTGTGTGTTATATGACCACTACGGAAATTTGTAAGACTATCAAGTAAAGTAGAGTAAAAAGGCTTGACAAAGATAGTGGTAATTTGATTATTCAGTTAAAAAAATAATTTACATTACATTGATATACTTTAAATATAGAACATTGTATAAACAATTATTATTAATGAGATCCAGTTAAGTCAGTTACAAATATGTAACAGACGTATCAATATAACATTCCTATCAAATAACATCAATATTGAGATATCATCAAATTTTGACATATGAAACGATAGAACTTTAGCGACCGTATCTAATTAGCCTTCCCAGAATTTGCAATGGATCGGCAATTTAATGAAAATGAAATCAATTTATCTTATTGACAGCAATGTTAGAGTATCACTAAGACGCAAAATGAACTCGAATTTAATATCCAGAGATAATGGGCACAATATTATCTAAAAGCTTTCAACGTTGAAAGCTAAGCTAGCTATTATGTACAAATTAAGCTCAAGGTTTCATCTCACAAATGTCGAGACACCTAACATGATCATTATCAGACAACTTTGGCCTATTTATTTCGTAGAAGCCACTTTCTCGTTTCGAGTTTGAAGCACTCCCGTTTTTATATTGTTTCTCTGAATACTTGTTAGCGAGGTTCAAAATTGTCTCTCAATTACAAAAGATCTTTAAAAAGGCAGACGAAATCAATTTCGAACGCTCCGGTGCGTCCGAGTAAATTTTCTTATCTTTCACAGGCGTCTTGTTGGGTGAAATGAGAATGGTAAAATTACGGATATTTTTTTCACAAATAAAAATACTTTAACAGAGCGTTTGATGGACGTAAATGTAAACAGAAACATTTTTGTAAATCAGATCCCTGTCGACGTTTTATTCAGAATAGAAATACTGGAAAGATGCTTCATATTTTGTAATATTGAGATCTGACATATTTTCGTGAAGCGCGAAATTTGTAAGATATAGAACCCTATATCGCGAAGGTATATACAGAAACTGTTATTGAAACACATTTCTTGATCCGGAGGAAAACAATTTTAGCAAACTCTGATGGATCAATCTCTATTTGCGCGAGTTTTCGAATATTCATCAGCAAATTGGTCGCTATCACAAAGCAATAAGGAGCTCGACGACGAGACTTTGGAGAGTTATCTTCATATTATAATTTTGCTTTCACGCAGCCGTATCTTTCATTTCTCGCGTCTAATGTCAATAATTTTAAGTGCTCTCTTGATATATTGCCAGGCGGAAGAATTACTTTTGCGATTTCGGCGCGGCACTCGAGTTAAATCGTTGGGGCTCTTAAAATTTCCAAACATTAGTTTGCTTCGCTTCTCTTGATTATTTACACTTCATTAGCCAAAACTTGTTTTTTTTTTCGGTTTGCAAAATGGATGTTCCTTAAAACAATTTGCTCATGAACTGGTTTCAAATTAATATTTACGTTTTACTACCTGATTGAGGTCAGTTTTTAAAGTACAAAATATCTGCCAGACGTCAAGATTAAAAACAAAAAGGTTATAGGAGTAAATTGGGTTAATCATTATTTGATGCAGTATCTAGTTAGTGAATAGTAGTTTGTCATCATTGTATCAAAATAATAATCGGACTCAATTTATTAAACCATAGTTTGCTTCAATTTTAGCTGTCAAATCACAAAATGTATTAGCTAAAATATATTCTAAATCTTATGTTGTTCAATAATAATATCTTGGCAGTTAAATCTCCAGTCAATATCTCTGTGTCGTCGTAATACAAGTGACTCAAAATCTTTTATCGATGATCCAAGTATTTTTTTGTGTCGAGATTGTTCAGTCACGAATTTGCGTGGACAAAAGTTTTCTTTTATTACTTAATGTCTCTTTTTAAACATTGAAGTGTCTCATTGTTATAATTTTATTTCAAAACTTTTTTGTTCTTTAGTTATATTGCTCGTTCATTGTTAATGTCAGCGCTAAACTATACGTTAATAAAAGTATCATATATATTGATAATAACTAATAATTATTAAGCTTTCTACTATCCATACATACTAAACAATATAGCTGAAAGAGATTAAACTTGCCGAGTAGTCCTAATAGTCTATGATGATAGACGGCAAAAATTTAAACTTTCGTGCAACTAAAAATCATTACGAATATATTTATCACGAAAACGAGACACATTCGAACGGCTCAAAACGTCAAACCAAATACGTCCCCAATAAATTGGCCGTGTTATTACTGCGGATATAAAAGTCGATATTGAACCTTATGACTTTCATTATACGGAAGAACTCGTTCCACATTCTGGTACATTTATCTCTGCCAGGGTAGAGGACATTTATCGAGCGGCGACTGCGTCTACCGATAACGCAGGATTAAACATCGTCTATGTAATCTAGAACAAAATTGGGGTCTGAGTAAGTTGTTCTGATATCGTTCAGAATGGATCTAATGATCCTGTCGCCAATAAGACGCACCTAAATGTGTTTTATCGTCTAAACAATCCACAGATGTCACAAAAGCACATTATGACAAACTAAGAATAGCTTATCACTAAGAACGTTTACGAATTCCGTTATGAACGTTATAGATAAATATTTAAACGTGTGGCAGACATTTGAAAGCTTTTCCTCGAAAGTAATTTAAAATCGTTTGATGTCACAATTGTACCATTAACGCCCACCGAAACAAACCAAAACACACGCGATGTTAAAACAATCGAAGCCAAAAATAGAACAGAAGCCGATTTAAAAATAGTCGAAAGCGTACCATCAAACCCGTTATTAACACAACCTTTCATAAACAGAACACGAAAATAGAGGCAAAAGCTAGTTGGCTATCGGACGCGTTTTACTGCCACCGAATAGTGAAATACAAATTGGACGGGAAATATTAAGGACAGAGCGATATATGACGGAGAACTATTGCCTAAATATTAACAGCGATAGTGATATAGAGTGATGTGCCTGATAGTTATATAGTAACACGATTACGTCCTAAATTCTGTATAACATTTGATAATTGAGGTAATCTCGAATCATAAAACTAGCTTTTTCAGACCAACGAATAAACAGCGCTAGTTACAGGCTTGGGTTACAAAAACCCAAAAAATATGAGTTATTCAATAAAATCCGTAGCGGAATTAAAACGGCGTTGTATTAAAAATATCCGATCAAGTTCGTCGCAGGATTACTGGGACGTCGATCCCGGTTTAATCTACGTTTATCGTCGCACAACAGGCGGGCACGGTCAATAGTAACACCGACGGACGGCTTAATCCTTGTGCTCTATGCGTTATATCGGAAAATTCCGAATTTCCACTTTTTCGGCCGCTACCGGGATCATGTTTGTTGATACCTCGCTTTTGGAACAAAGACGTGGAAACGTAAGGATTTAAGCTGGTATGTACAACAGAAATAACAGGCAAAAGTTTGTTCTATTTTTATCTGTAGAAATCAGACATTATATAAGTGAATACGAACTTATGATTTCACTTAAAATAATTATATCGATAAAACATTCAAAATAGACGTAGAAAGAAGGTAATGATTTCGAAATAACTTTTGAACTAGAAGTGACTTTTAAAAGAAATAATCTAATAAAAATTGAATTTTCCGACACCAAATAAGTATACCATCAACTAGAAACTATAAAATTATTGTTTCATAAAGAAATGTTAGCTGGAAAAAATATTACTGTTTTGTAAAATGGTTAATATTTTATAGAAAAGACAATAGCTGAAGAAGATTGTAAAATGCTTTGGTTACCTGATCCTTTATTCTCATCTAAGTAAAGTATAATTATCATAAAGATAAAAACATCGAACCGTACATTGCTTTGGATTCAGTCTTAGCTAATAATCTAAACATATTCTACACGTGATTAGCAGTTACCGTGATAATTATACTAAGTTATTTTAGTTAAATAAGTCCATACAGTATAATTGCATTACATCATTATTGAACATGCTTAAGTTAAAGTAGATTTCAGACAAATCAAGTGGAGGAAGGAAAGTGATAGACATATGGTGTCAGATAAACGCCAGGTCTATGTTAGGTTATCGGGTTTTATAATAGCATTTAGCGCAACTAGGTCGACCCGATATAATTATTATATTGTGTTCGCTTGGTGCTATTAAACCTGACACTGTAAATCTTTATATCCACAATTTATGTAATAAACTTTAACAAACTGCTTTAAACAAGTTTTTTTTTTTTATATATAATTATATTAAATTTAACGATTTCTATGAGGTTACGTTCAAAAAATAACTTAAAAGTAATATAATAAATATATATTTTTTGTAAAAGTCTAATAAGAAAATTATATGGCCTATCTACAAACTGAGGCGATTCTAATGATATGTCATATGTAACAATCCGTCAAACTATTTAGGCTGTAGGCATGCCAAAGAAATAAACATACATAGATACAAACATACGCTCGAAAAATATTACCATGTTCTGACGTAGTCGGATATTAAATTTTAATAAGTATCGTCATACGAGTATTTCCAATCAATTAAAAATTCGCGGAAGCGTAATCAATAGCTCTTCATTAAAGAGCGTTTGATTAAATATTCACGGAAGATCTACTTACATTTATTGTTTACTTATAAAGTTCGTTTTAAACTCAAATATTATGAAATTATAATTAAATAAGTCTAAATAAAATTAAATAAGTCTAAATAAAATTAAATAAGTCTAAAACAAAATTACAAACCCAATTTATCATACAGTCCCCGAAATATCAAACCAAATTTTACCGACGATTATCGTCAAAGAAAATTCATATTCGAAGTATTGTGTACCAAAGTAAAAGGTAATTGAAAGAAATTTTTGAATAGAAACGGAATAGTTTATCAAAGAGAATTTTATTTAGCGACAGTATTTACTGTCGCAAAGATAATGATACCTACTAATAGCCTTGGCTAAGAATTATTGATACTTTTGTCATCATTTCTAATGTTTTGACAAAATGGTGTGGCCATTATTTTCTTTCTTTATGTCCGGAGGAAATCTTTATGGTCCAGATTATCATGCGTCGTTTTGTTATTGTAATACATTGATTTTATAATTCATATCTCAGTAGGAAACAACTTGTAACATGTCAAAAATTGTCAATAATTTGTCCACTACACGTTTACTTTTGCCAATCTAGTTATGTCATTGACGAATTAACTACTATTTGACTGCAAGAGTACAGTATGTTTAATTTAATCGGTATAAATCTAATAAATCGAACAATCTTAACTTGTAAGCTTGTTTCACTCTCACACTATGACCGATCCAATCAATTCAATCATCAATCAATAATGTTTGCTGATCTTATTACCGAACGCACACAAACGCGTTAAAACAAACAAAAATCTTCACAGTTAAACTTGAACGAACAACTGCGAACAATTATAAAGACATAAATAATGAGTTCAACGAACCTGTTTTGAACGACCACGTTGTAAACATGCGCCTAGATTCTAGTTGAAAAAATATTTCACGCCACAAAAATACTATTACAATGATTGTACTATAAACTGGCTTTCAGTTTTTGGGTCAAAACGTGTTACTCCTCTAAACAACGTTTATGTCCGTCACTGCACCCAACATATTTTACCGGAGGTCTTTGCACTGACACTTGTGTTTGTTTAATTAAACAGCTAAACTTTGATAAATAAGAAAAATGCACTCATTAATTTCAAAGCAAAAACTATAAGAAGTGTAATGACCTCTGAGGCAATAGGACTTAGCTTCAAGCCTACTTTGAAGTTCATTGAAATCTCAGTTCAATGACAGCTTTCAGTGACAGTCTGAATCATAAAAATACCCTGTATAATTAGTTACAAATACAGGAATACAAGAGCGCAAAAATAATAAAAATCAAAGAACAACAAGCTGTTACTTCAATGACATTATAAAAACAGATTTAAAAGTATTAAACTTGAATGTCGCAAAGGTTACTCTCAAGTAGAGACATGGCCAGGTTGTTTACCTGCTGCGACACTGATACATTAAAAACTTAAACACTCCGAGGAATTAGTCACACTTACTGGATATGGAGTCGAATTTCAATCGGGTAGGTAAGATTCATATAATTATGTATGTTAATCTACGAGCGAATATTGTTTAAATGTGAAATTAAAAGTCACTGAACGTCCTCCTTCAGTTTGTTAACCTTTAACCTCTTATTGACGATACATCACTGGCATTATAAAAAGTGTTCATGTTCATACGTCGGCCTACAGACCATCCGAATTGATTTACACAAATGTATGTATCATAAATGCATAAGCGTCGAAAATAGTATGGGATTAAATCGATAAATCGAATGTCGATTCGAGTCTCAGTAGTATGAAAATCTGTATCGAATATTTGATCGAGTGACGCCAACATGACGAAATCGCTCAGTCGTATCGCACGCGAAAATTGTCCCATATATTATTCGCGAGAGCTTGATAATGAGGCCATTGAACCCTGTGTTTTAGGTACGACGTATACTATCGAGAATAAATCGACGCGGTTGGACGCGTGATTTTAGAGGTGACAAAAATATATACGTTCATTTGTTTTGTGTCACGCGAGAAATAAGTGCTTAGAAAGCCATTTCTTGTAATTTCTCGTATTGAATGTTGGGGTGTAAATGACGTACAGTTTAGACAATTATATGAGTATTATGGGACGTAGATACTAATTTCCAAAAAATGTCTATCAAGGCATATTTTCATTCCATCAATTATTTATTATCCTGTTATTTTTTAGACAATTTATATTTTTATAAATATACAATAATAATTTCTTAATTCTTTCCTATCTGTTTACCTATCATCATCATTTTAATTATTAAGATCAAATCATGAGAGAAGTACAGTCTTATACAGGAGAACTTAGTAGTTAATTCGTTATTTAGCAATATTTTAGTTTTATATGAAGAGTTTCGTTCGGACAATGCCCACGTTCATTAACCGTTACCTTTGAGTCACGGATTCGATGACTTTTGCTGAGCGCTTACCTGAAAAAAGAACCATCATTAGCATTGAAATTAATTTTAAAGAATTTAATTCGTATTACAATTTTTATAACAATGTTATTAAATTATGCAAAATGTGGTGCTAATTCTGTTTTATATTCCAAACGACCGTTTATAATTTTAAATGGTCTTGGATTTAGTATATACATAGAATGTATTGCTGATGAAATAATTATACAACTAGATGATATAAAAACATTAGTAATAAAGAGAGTGAATGTCTTCCAAGACTTTTTATAAGAGGATAAAACTTAAAAAAACAGAAGTCAACAAACTTCATTTAATGAAACCCATTATGAATAAGAATCATATGGATCGCCACTATCTCATAGTAAATTTTATAGATCTGACGTAAGTTTGTTTGCGTAGGGATTCCGTCTACCACCGTGGTTGAATGACCGGCCAAATTTTTATAAAGTCTCCACCCAGATTTCAAAAACAAAAAATGATAATACTATGTAACTATGCATTATTCATAGTTTGTCGTCCATATGTGTGGTTGGTGTATTATCTTTCACGTGGACACCATTCATGTATTCCGATATTTCCGATCCAGATATTTAAATTTTGATTATCTCCGCCTCTGGTGCATAAAGAATGTGTATTATTAAAGATTATGGTAAATTGTTGGCATCGGACGGTAGCTCGGTAAATCTGGATGAAATGCTTGTAGCTATGTTGTTTTTTATATCTTTATACGTAAGCGATCTTTTTATGACTTAACTTATTAAAAGTTTATCGTAATCCTTTTCTTTTATTCCATAAATATTAACAATTATTTATGTTTCGAAATCTCTTACTTGTAAAATAACTTCTACTAATTGACATCATCTTTTATATTCATTTCCTTAAGTTTCAATCCTGTGTGACTTGAAGCAAACTCGGGTACGTATGGATATAGCTTTGCATCCAGTGCATGGTTGGTTGCGCCTCCCTAAGACCAACCGTGGTTACCTCCATGACCAGTTTCTTCCCTATTGCTTTAAATTACGTAGCTTCAGGCGAAAGGCGTATAAAATTCGCTCCGCTTACCTCACTTTATACGCGATGTATATTGGAATATTCCGGAGTATAACCACTGAAATATTATAATATTTTTCGCGATAAATTCTTATGTGTGTGTGAAAAACGGTAACAAAAATGACTTCAGGGTTATGGTAAGCCTTTTTATGCCTCAGAGGCTATTGTGTTTGTGTAATAAGAAAGTTTATTGGTTCTGACATATGTTAATAAAAAGTAACTGCGAATAGAATATTTAATATATCGCCAGGGAATTATAAAACTGGTTTCTCATTTGAGTAAATAACTACCACATCAAAATCTACTAGTATCTACTAGTAAGTGTTACGGTCTGATACTGATCGTTCCAACTTAGTCGAAGTTAGTCTCTACAACTAACATTACTAAAACATTAGCAATAATAATAGTAATATTTAGGTAGTTATTTTTAACTGAAATATTGAACGATATTCGTGACAAATGAAATAAAGTAGCCCGTTCAGTTCGTAACTTATTCAAACTTGTAAATAATATCGTTAAAAAAGTTAAACGAACCATAAACACGTTTCGTATAGACAAGAGAAAACAATCACACTTTGATGTTACATAAAAATACGTAACGTGATATTGTACGTCGAAAATCAATTCAAACGTTACCTGCCTTTACATAACAGCATCCCTTTGAGATGCCACATTCAAAATAATTTTGGTCAATGAACGCCGTTACACGGGAGCATCGCAAACAAAGGGCCATCATATTTAATGTTGACTTCGAACCGTTCAGCAATAAAGGTAGGATATATGTGTAAGGCTGCGTTCACACACATGTTAAACTATCACATGAACCATCTACTTTCTATATTCTACTTTGTTTTCGATGCTGCAGTTTGAAAAAAAATGTGTAACTTACCTAAGGTTGATATATTATTATACAGTCAGTTATTTCTATTGGATATTTTTTATAAACTCATACTAGAGTGTATTCATTGTAGCTCTCACGATACAAAGCTTCAAATTCAACAGCCTTAATTTTTTACTCAATAACAATACATGAATGGATATTTCAGTACGTACAGTCTAATTTTTTTTTTTGGTAGTAACTCAAAATTAAATGTTTTTACATGTGCGTTAAATTTGAAAGGTAATAGATAAATTGACATGGTAAAAGATTGCATTTTTTTAATAGTCGATAAGTCCTTTTTTGACTGTATAACTAAAAATTCAATGTGTACACACTCTAAGCAAACAGAGAGGAGGTTATGAAGAATTCGTAGTATGGCTTGGTTCCGTCGGATTTGATTTGATTTTGCTCAGTTTTCCGTTCGTTCCGATTTCGTATTATGTCCTCCTCGGAGCTTTATATTTATTCTTTGATGTTATGTGTTTAAAGTAACACTTTGGAAAGCTTTCTACAGGTTTGTTCGAGGCTGAAGATTATTATCTTTTCACGTTTCTGTTTTATTAGGTTATGGTTTAATCTAAGAAAATCCATAAGAATCTCGAAAATAGCTACTCCATGTTCCCGTATCAGGCTTTGTGCTTTTCCGACAGTACTATAAACAAGTAACATTGTTAAAAATACTTGATTGTCTTCAGTTTCAGTTAAATACATATAACATACGCTCAATAAACATTACGCTTCATCAGGTAAAAAGCATTCGGACGCTCAGTCGGGTAAAAAGCTTTTCAATATACGACGAACTATTATTCCTACTTATAGTTATCTAAGCCATGGCACTAAATATTAAACTATACACTTAATTGGTTATTTCAAATCTTGAAAGCGCTGTACCAGATAAGATCTAAGGTAGACAAGGTAATTATAGGTTATATTTGTATCAAATCAACATCATCTATTACAGAAAATACAGCTTTGGTAATTATAGCAAGTACCGCGTTTTCTGCGCTCACAGGAAAAGGGCTTTTTATAATAACTTCCTGTTCGAGCTCTAGGTTATTATTATTACATCTTACTCAGAAGTATACTAATAGAAGCCATTTCTTATGAAATCAAATAATATTGAAGTCGTAATAATTGACTTATTTTAAGATCAGAATATAAGTATTAAAAAATACTTTGATGAAATCTAAATATCACATAAAATCATTCTTCTTTGTTACAGCCGTCAAATATAAACCAAATTTCAAAGACCCCAATATTACTAAATATTTCTTACCACACAAAAGGCAAAAGAAAATGTTACTGCAAAGAGAAACGTTAGAGAAATTTACGATAATACACGTTAAAATATACATAATAACGAAAAGGGAAACATTTGGAAGTTTCCACAGAGTAAACACGGGATATGATAAAGTAAAGTAGATTTTTGAGGAAACTCCAACCCTTATTAGGTGCTTTCAACTGAAATATAATCTGCATTGTATACGTAAAAAGTTGTCAGAAGTAAGATTGGGTATTTTGTTAAGTTATGTACCTTAACATTATGAATGTTCATTCGAAGTTTAATTTTACATTATTTATCATCTATAATGTTAAACAATGAAAATTAATGTATTCTAAATGGATGTTTTTAGAAACCGTTTGTTTTGAGAAATATCTCAATTTATATCATTTTGAAATATCTGTATGTTACTTTTAAATCTTTTGCCTTTTATTTGAATTTGGATTCTCTATTTCTTTATTTTTTAATTATAATGTAGTATTATTACATTGCTTCTCTTTGATATATTTTTAAAATGTTTGTTTAAAATGATCATTAATATCATCTACACCTTACTTGAAAATGTAATGAAGACATGTCTCAAAATTTATACTATTGGTCCATATTCTTTACCATTACGAGTATTCTTCAAAAATAGTCCACAGTTCTTAAATTAAAGATTCCTGGATCCTGCAGGATCAAGACTAAAACCGATCACAACGGATTTAAAATCAAGATCCGCTGAGTATTAAAACCGAAAGACGGAGCACCTTGGCATAAAAAAGAAACGAACAAAAACCTCAAAGTCGTTTAGAACGAATCGACTCCTTCATTATCGCTAGATTTATTGCTTTGAGAATATCTGACTTTTTCAATAATGTACGGTTTGAATTATGGAGAATGATGTGGTCTGAGAACCTAAAGTACTAAACTGGTTTATGAAGATTGTAGACCCTTTGCTATTCGACTTCAGCACTACTGCAACCTCTTTCTCCCATTACTTATCAGATGCATGATACCCTTGGTTGTAAGTGGCTCATCTGTTCTATTTTATGAAAAACCTAGAATTACTGATCTGATAATATGGATTTTAGCCAAATTGCTCAATCATTGTTGTTATCTACATAAATGTAATTTAATTATTTGTTTATAATTTCATAATGAGTACCATTTCTTACCGCTTCCTCAAATATTTCTCTACGCATACCTAGATTAGAAATATTAAATGAATTCACGTCTTTCCTATTTTCACGTAAGCGTAAAATTTAGCGCAAAGGCTCATCTCATTTAAGTTAAAGTAACGTTATCTGACCCCGCGAAGTTAAGATAAATTAAGAAAATTCCATAAAATTACCCAGTACAGGAGGTCAACTCTATTAAATATTATAATCAAGCGCGATACTTACGGTTGAAATTTGATCGTACCCATATACAGGATGATATCAAACTTACTTTATAAGGCATCTTGTTTTACGTAGGTGTTAGTTTTACACCAAACGGTACACCGAATGTCAAATACAAATGAGCTGTGCAATATAATCTTGACCTTAATAAGCTTCATGATTTAGCTAGTCATATACTGGGACTTGGATTGATGTTAGCTGTGAGGGATTTATATATAATTATGCTACGAATTTATTGAGTGAATACAGTAATCTTGATTAGATTTGTAAAAATGGGACTATGTCTAATGTGGATATTACAAGTAAATTGATGTATAATATGTAGGATATATAAATTCAATTCAATATTTAAAATTAACGTCGTAATATTTAAAAAGACTGGAATGCTTCTTGAACAGGAGATAATAAATTGCACACTAGTAAAAAAATAAATTCTTACATTCTTATTTTACACTAGAAAATTGATAGGTAAATATTTTGAACGGTGTCTTTTATATTTCTTTCATTCCATTGCCATAAAACATACATTCTTAAAACTAGTGTCTAGATACTTATCTCTAATTCATAAAGGTAAAACACCTATTACATGAAATTACCGTCCAATAAATATAAAAATTGCACGCCACTTGAAAAAAGCAAACGAACATTCGCACGGACATCTGCTTTATCTATACACGTATTTCATCTTTAATTCTTCCTGACATGTGCTATAATCGCGTGCAGTGTAATGGAAGCATGAACTGCCTTCACGTGGGCCTTCGAATAACTATCTGTCATTATTGAACGTTTTTACACAATTAGGAGATCATTAAGACTTTGTAAAGGATTAAGGTACAACGCCATCTGTTGGGGCAAAAAGGAAACGTTTACGTTGTTTTGTAACTGGTTTTTGATTGCTTTGATGTTGAGACTGAAATCTTTTAAAGGTTTGCAACATCGTGATGTTTTCTTAGCTTTTTATTTGCAGAAATTCTAAATGCGTGGCTTTAATCATTCTTACTTAACTTTTTCTAACTTTTGATACATTTATCATTACTTACTACTACTAACATTCGTTTGAGTAATATTGTTATTATTTTTTAACCAACTTCTTCCTTTATTCCGCATGATAAAACATATTTTTGTTTATTTCTTCCTAGCATTCATTTTTAAATTCTCTACAAAATGCAGCCTTATTTCACAATTTGCTGCGTCGAGTTCGCTTGAAATCGAAACATTGGAAATAAAAGAAGCGGGCGTAGACGGAATATAGAAAAGTAAAATGTGAGATGATCTCGACGTGTTGTTTGTGTGTTGAAACGAAATGTATTGGTACTGAAAATAAAGTTAAGCAAAATTTTAATATTTCATATCCATATGAAGTTCTAATAAATAGTGATGAGGATTCCAAAGGTTTTTAACATTAGAGATGGAACCTTGAATTAATTGCAAGTTCTGAATAAATGTAGGGATATCCTTAGATTCATCCTTAGAAATGCAAAATGAGAATGGGAATGCAAATAGATGATTATTAGCATTCTCCTCCTAGAGTTCTAATAATCAAATCAAGTCACAGGGTATCTTTGAATCAAACGTCATTAAAATTAATTTAAGTTAGGATCAAAATTAACTGATTCATCAGAGTTCGACTGACATCAAATATATGTTGATTCCATTCGAATATTATATATTGGTATATATAAGTAATCATAATCTAGCCGTCAAGGGTAGAAGGTAAATGGAGTAGTAAAGGGATGATACACCTTGAATAATGATAACGAATACTCAGTTCAGTACAATGTTAATATTCTGTTTGAACCAAAGTTAATTGTACCTAACAAATATAAAATCCTGAACTAATCATACATGTACTACATATTAAAATATTTAAATTATTTCAAATTACACTATACCGTTCTCTGACACAATTTACAACACCTGTATACTTTACAATTATTATTAAGACGCAAATCCCAAAATCACATACAGACGTAATAATATAATGTAAATAATCGGTTTCTACACTTGTTAGTTATTATTTCACGAAACGCGATATTATTCCAGCGGTCTTCATTATACAAATCACGCACCTCACGGTGACTGAGGGCATTGTGACAAGCGGAGCGGAAAGAAAGAGAATTAGTTTAAATATAGGCCTGTTTTGAACGCGTAAAGGAAACTGAAATATGTGGTCATTTTTTGACA
This sequence comes from Cecropterus dorantes dorantes, assembly GCA_018249915.1. Taxonomy (NCBI): domain Eukaryota; kingdom Metazoa; phylum Arthropoda; class Insecta; order Lepidoptera; family Hesperiidae; genus Cecropterus; species Cecropterus dorantes. The sequence goes on from DWLI01000003.1 coordinate 16,873, forward strand.
TGAAACGCGTTTATAAGTCGCTAAATTTTTTACAAAATACAGTGTTAATGGTGTTAGTTTCGGTTTTCTTTAAGATATTTTATTAACCCTTAGACATGTTTTATATGAGTAAGTATGACAATTTCTTTATAAAATATAGTTACCACTTTTATCACAAATTGATCACATATTTATTACAGTAACTTGTTAAATATTAATATTTTAATGGATGTTCATTATTTTAAAATGTTACGTATGTTTATAGTGTACTAGTATTAATTGATGTTTAAAATTATTCTCAGTCATAGATTTCAATCAATGATTTTGAAAGAAAGAAGACCTATCGTCTCACGATTTGGATAAATGAAGCTATTTGTATATTACTCCATTAGTAAATTATTACTGCGGTAATATCAATAGATTCTAATAATTTCCGCTCTACTCAGTTCACACCCGAAGGCGTCTAACCTTCACGATCCGTATTTTTTAAACTCATTTCGTAACTATATAACCATCCATTGAACAGATAAAAATCTTAAATGGAATTACTTCGCGTGTTACTTCCATGTTCTAAATTTGGGGGAGATTAAACACTACCAATTCAAACGTCCGCGTTTTACTCTACTCGGCATCCGCAAGGGGGATTTTCAATTCTGCCGGCTTTCGATTTGTTAAAACAATGGCTGCGTGAACAATAATTACACCGTCAACGATTTAGTCGTCAAGATTGTTAAAATGAGATGTTGAAACGTTCAACACGGATTGTGTTTCGGGTATACCATTACGTGCACTTGAAAATTTAGATTTTATTCCGTTACAACGGCTAATTTGTATTATCATACATGTGTATCATTTATGTTTTGTTTCAACTCGTTTCTTTAATGTGATGGGCGACAATAAAACCCATATGCATAAATGGGTATAACAAAAGATAAGATTAAAATTATACATATTTACTTTTATGAAAATCAGAAGGTATAGGAAATAATTAAAAACCCTGGCAGTTATAAGCTTCATATCCATCAAGTAAGTTCTTATTAACGCTTAAGTGAAGATATCTTTCATGAACGCGCAGGCATCATTTATGACAAGGTTAATAGCTTTGCCTATTAATTCTACCCTAATCCGCCTCTTAAATATGACTTTGATGAAATGGAGGACTTTGGTGAAATTAGTAAAATGGATGAGCATATAAATTTCAATAAGCTTAGCTCCAAGCTATACAGTGAAACGAATTGACCTTAAGCTCTATATAGACGGGTGAAGTACGCAGGATCAATCGTTTTAAAGTAATGCTCTGTCTGTAACGTTTTAATACTTGGCGTTAACTTTCAAGCTGGATAAAATAATGTACTTTCATTTGCTGAAATAAATATCCAGCTCCATAAATCTGACTGAAAAAAGTGGAACAAACGTTAGAGTTCAAACTTTCACATCACGTACATATATGCATAGGACTTCACATTAATCTCTGAATGCATGGTGCCAAGATAGTTCTCTAAAAATCCAATTTAAGCAGTTACAACTCACGTACGTACAATTTGTGTGGCAAACGCTCTTGACTTTTATTGGTCGTTATGCTGATAATATTGGGAGCCGTGAGAAGCGAGGTTGTTTGCCTTTGATTCCATTTCCATGGCAACCTTCTATTGTATAAGACTCACAATCTATTCGAAGCGGACTTCCACCTGGCCACCTGTTTCTTTTATGTTCACTCATCTTTTGAATTTTATTGGATTTGCTACATTGTGATCTGAATCGTCGAGTTCCTCAACAACTTGATTCGGTATCGGTTTTATTGCTCGAGACGCGTTCAGCTTTATTTTACTTCGACGATTTCTCTTCGAAATTCTTGGAAAGATATTAGAATTGCGTGGAGGATATTTATAGGATTTATAACACTAAAATAATATACTCTATGTAGGTATAATGTTGCGAAACTAAACGAAGCTATGAACATTTTAATCTTAATGACCTAAATTGCAATATCCTGCAGTTAACACACTTAATTATTGGATCACACGTGAATCAAACAGATTGTTTCAATTACGAAATGATATTTAAATGCGCGAATATTTACGATTACATTTGAAAAGTTTTTATGTGTATATGAATACATTTAGTAGCCGTAAACGCCTTTATGAAACTTTGAAATAGCATTGCAATTAATTTTGATTGCTAATATATTTAGAGGTGCATCGTTTTATGCGATCCTTGCAATAATGGCTGACTTCCAAGGGACTGTCCTCGATATTCCCATCCGATTATATCAAACACATCAGCTATAACTGTCGAATCACTAGCCAAGAGATGAAACTTATGATTGCTGCATCTCTTCCTGCTATTTCTCTGAAGGTCATGGTCATTTCTGTTACATTTTGTGTTTATGTAATTCTCTATTTTGGTCTTTATCTACAGTCATTACAAGTACAACAGCTCTAGAAAGGAACAATGATATTTAAATTTCAAGGCTCTTGTCCCGTTCAAATATCATCACTGACAGTCAAGTCGCCCTCCTCTTGAATTATATTCAACATCTTAGATACTCTTATATTTCCACATTTTCTCCTGATATTTATTTTATCGTTTCGTTATGTTTAAGTTTTATGATAATTATATTTATTGATAGGATTACTTCGAGAGTTAAATATCGTTCTTGTCTTTATCTGATATAACTTTTGATATATTGTGTATGTCCTTTTTAAATGTGTAAAATCGTTAACAATACACCGTTATGTATGCAGTTAATTTAAACAGACATTTAATTGAATGCTACATTAAAGTTGTTAATAATAAAACTGCCTTCATATATTTTGTTAATGATTTAAAACTTAAAAACAGACATCAGAAATTATAATTGTATTGAAAGAAAACATGAACTTCATATCAAGATACATGATCTAGTTTTTTTTCCATGATATATTTTATATACTAAAATCAAGCCTATTTCTTCAAACGTATTATTTTCGCAATGTTAACGTTAGTTTATTAATAATGTAAAGATTTACATACATTTTCATAACCTTGTTGTATTCGAATACTGTCGAAGGTTATTTAAATATTATCTATTGACTTCGCAAAATTTACCTTAGAACTAATAAATCGTAAGTAAATTTAACTTTATATTATTAGAAAATTTAATTAACAAAAATATCTTTTTTATTTTAACATCCTTTATTATTATTGATTTTTAAAGTAGCATAAATACATCATAAACACCTCAATTAATTACTCAGATCAGAATTTATCTATTAGAACTTAATGATATATAGCTTTAAAATATGTATCTGTTATATGAAACGCATGAAGAGTTTAGATTAAATGTACGTAATATTAGTATTAATACGCTATTAGTAATTTCCATGGCAACTTATAGCATCGGATATTCATTACTTTCCAAAACATTATTTGTTAAAAGGATCTCGGTACTCTCGGATATTCCGGTGCGTACCAGCCTTTTGAGGTCAAAATCATCGAGAATACATTTTTTATCTGCTCTAACCTCGCGTAAATTACGAAACCGCCTTCGTATTCGTTCCGTTCGCATGTTCGAATTACGTGATCATTATACGTTCTAACACCTCTTAATCAGGGCCGTACGTACGAATCGCCAAAGAAACTTGACCTTCTTTTTTACGTCGAAACGCGAGTAATGGGTGCACATTTCGGATTGTTTCTTCGATTTGTATTATTGTATTTTTTACTACTTCGATTTGATATGATTTCGTTTCGTATTTTTGTTTGGCTTAATCGATATCAGGTCGATGTTAAATAGCTACTATTCATTTAAGTTGAGTGGAATTTATTAAAGGAGCCATAGGCCGCTTCTCGATATTAATTTATTGAAATGTCTTTATTTTTTGAAGGAGTTTCATAGGCACCGATAAATAAGTTTTATACTAATTTAAAAACATTTGAATTCATCTTTATTGTACAAGCCAAGTTCGTCTTAATTCGTTATTATAGATTTATTTTTTATGCACCATAGAAATTACCTATATTTATATTTTCTGTAAAACTAGGCCAAGTTAAAATTATATGAGCTACCCGACGGCACTGCAACCCCTTACAACCCCAAGAACGCGAGAACCCTTGAAACACAGCAGCTCCACTGCTTCTTTATGGCAGAATAACGACTGAAGTAGAGTCGCGTGCATTGTGTAATATAAATAGAAGAATTATCGCAATAAGGAATGCTTACAAGTTTCTTCAATAATTCTATATAATTACACATAATTATAGGATAAAAACATAACGCATGACACGATATAGTTAGAATAAAACGTTTTAATAACTTAGTTGTCAAGCGTCTTTTATATGCTTGGATGACGTAGATTTTTTAAAATTAATTTCCAATAATGATACCGATTTAAAGTTCTTTTAAACATTCGAGATATACAAATAGCTATGAAATTGATATAAATTTTGCTTGAAGTCATTTAAATATTATTGTCAGTATATGAACATATTGAACATAAACAACCAAGAAAAAAAGTACAAAATAAGAAAGCAATAATTTCTTTCTAATAATTTTATACGTCCCTGAAAGTCAAAGCTGGACCGTCGGAAGATTGTTTTATTATAAGTTTTGTAGTAAAAACTCGTCGGGATCGTTAGTTATTCATAACACTGCCTACAGGCAAACTGTTCAAAATATTTAGAACAGATTTAAGATTTATTCTCATAATCAAGGGAAAATTGGCCATTTGTCTTGTTTATATTGTTTTTGACAATGCCCAGAGGTTAATTTATTTTATACTTACGTTTATACGAATACTTAATCTCATACGTTCCAATTTAGTCCTTAGGGGTAGCAATGTATCTGAGACCGGCAGTAGATTGTATACAAATTCCATTTTGAGTTGCTTATCCGTAAGTGGAATTGAAAAAGGATCTGATCACTACTTGTTTACTACTACAATTGCATAAAAATAAGTCCCTAATAAATTCAATAAATGTGTCCATGTATGAAATTATCCCAGCAGCAGTCTATTTCATTACTTCATCAGCGGCTAGTTTTTTGACTCCAGGGCATCATATATCATATTTATGCTACATTTAAATCTATGAATCAGAAACGAGTTTTAAATAAATCGATGTAAGAACACAATAAATACGCCAGTGGCGCTATTGAGAACAACATAATCAATATTATATTATGTTTCACGCATATCATTTACAAATTTTAATATTAAACAGAAAAGCATGTTGCTAATCGATGCACAAATAGTCCTTGGGTCGATGTCGCATAAAAACTCAATTAATATTAATATGAAAAATGGTATGACGATATTATTATTAAGTCGATTTTGACATAGCTATATTAGCCGGCCTACGCAGTGAACTAAAATAATTTTATTCCATATTAGTTTATTTAGTCGCTGTGGAAGTAAATAAATACATATTAAACTAGGATTGTTGGCATAATCATATACAATATATAAAAAAATGTTAACTGAATCTGATTAAAGACGTAAATATAAATAAGCAGTTAGTAAGCATTTAATAAAATTTAATTTCGTCTATTCACTTGAGACGCTTTTTTCGTAATAGTTTTTCCTTTATGAGTCACGAATAAAAAGTATGAAACAAATGCAGTCGATAGAAAACCAATCCTATATTCAGATATAAAGACGAATCGTAAAAGTTCAGATAAAATTTATGCAGGAAACTGAACTTGGCTCTGGTCACTGCCAAGTTGGGATTTATTACGGGGCCTGACCTGCCAGTATATTTCTTTTCTTATTAATATCATGTTCGGACGTGAGTCTTTTTTTGACAAATTATGGCCGAGAAAGTATATTTTCGTTTTTGGGCTACGTTTTTATATTTCAAATAACTTTTATTCATATTTCCTGTTATAGACAGATTTAGTAGGACAAAATTATACATAATTTTTACTGGGTCATTTATTGCATAAAATATTTAGGTATGGTAATTTATTCAGACTGAGTAGTTAAATATTTAAAACGCTCCATTTAATCCCAAAGATACTATAGTTTTGAAATTATTATATTAAATCTCATTCTTAAGTGTATAACTTAATTTTAGTTAAAGTAACATTTACAATTTTAACACAAACATACTACCCGTACTACTGCTCATTAAATATGAACACTTAAGATCATCTTTATGTATCATAATCGTATTAAGATTGTATACTTATAAGGCACCCCTACCGCACCACATCCCACATATAAGGCAAAACCCTACACATTGCCATAACCGTGGAGTTTTCAGGGGTTTAAACTTAGCAGTAATTAAATCGGCGACGTTACATCAGGCTAACTCGATTCCACAAGAGACATCCCGAGTTGAGCAAAATTTAATTTGACTCCAATCTGTATAATTGGGCAACGCAGCCATTATCAGGAAAACTGGTGTCACACACAAGCGGCAGTTTCAACGCGGCGTCTTTTGCTAATGAGCGTAATTTAATATAGTACAAAAATATATATGTTCTTAATAGCTCTCTATGAAAAATTATTTCTGGTTGTAAGAAGACTTGTGACCAAAAAACACAAGACGAGTATTGTTTAAGCTTTATTTAGTTACAATTATTTCTGATTGAAAAATCTGTAATTTTGAAAAGTAGAGCTCTTATGTAGGAAGGTATAAAAAGATTAAACATATTATGTTGCTTTTGGGTTTAGCGCCGCGTAAACGTATGTTTATTTACCTTATATTAACTAGTGCATATTAAATTCACTCAAAAGCAATTTATATGGTTGTTAGTTTAAAACGGTCATTTTACTTGTCACTTATTTTTAGAAATGAACTTATTAGACACTCAAAGTTAAATAAGTAATAGAATATAAACATTAACGATCATCGTATGAAACGCCTTAAAACCTTGCGCAAACGCTTTCGAAATGTGCTGCGTACAATACTTTACTCTAACCACCCACACAGAATCTAGCAAGAAGATACACGTCCCCGCAAAGTTGTCTCTCCCACAAAAACATCTCACGGCATTTCCTCCCTTATTCCCAAACAATAAAGGCGTGAATCCGCTGCACATGATACCCGAGCTCGTGTTACCACGTTGCCCATTGTAGTCAAGTTGGTTTTGTATTACTGTACATAATTTATAGGCACAATGAAGATGTAATTTTACGATTATCGTCTCCGTAATGGGACATTTTGCTACTGATTGGGTTTCAAACGTCTTTAATGTATCGTCACTAATTGAAAACGAGGATAATTGGCGTTGTGGCAAGAAGTCGGTATGACTAGTGCTCGCTCCCGAGTTCGTTTGTATTTATGCGAATAACACAATTCTAATATATCCTTTTACTTTAATATCTTGGACTAAAGGGTGTATTAGAAGAGGTACAACAGGCTCGTCAACTTAATCCTCAGAGGTAGGAACGCCTCTGTAGCCTCAGGCAGGACTTTAATCCTCTTTGTGGTTCATTAAATACTTCAATGAGCTACAGTGACCAGTTACTAGCAGGTGAACTGCATAATTACTACGTTCTCATGTATTCTGCATAAAATCTAAATAATGTATATATACTTACAAAAATATCACATACCGAAAAATAACTCATATTAATAAGCAAGAAAACTTATTTGAAAGCAAACACACTTCATTTAAACTACAGACAAACTTACAAAGAAAAATACTGCTAAAGCAGAGAAAATTGGTTTGTGAATGGTATTATTAACTACGTAGCCGCAGGTGTAGGCAAAATGGTTGAAGGTTTATTAGGACACACTGAAGGAGATCCAGTCCTACAACGCGAATATTATTATTACGAAACCTTTGTTATTGCACGAAATAAGTTAGAGTAGTGCCTTATAGATAAACTTAATACCTTGGATTATATACAATATCAACAGTTGATTTTAAATGATCAAAAAAGTAAAAAAATACGAGTATACGTTTGATTATAAGTAATACCTCATACTAGAAAAAGATTACATATTACATAAACGATGAGCCAGTTCGTTCACTGGGGTTAAAGTAAAAAACAAACTGTCTTCAGAGCTAAGTACGAAGATAAATTTAGTACAAGACAAAGTTCTCATAAGTTTCCAGTAACAAGGACAACTCTCCATCAACTCTCGAAACTCCGTCCAAAACATTTCGCCCCATACCCAATCAATGAGTATTAAAAACAAGTGATAAAACCAAACGTGCGGCCGTAAAACCACGGAACGTAAAGTTAAACGAAAAAGGCGCACAAAACTTTCCTCCTCCAAAGCCTTGAAAGTTAATAAAAATCGGTCCCAAATGACTACGGCAAACTTCGCCGTAAACAGACCGATACTCTGCCGATACTGTAAAAAACACCCCCACCCCCTATAAACAAGGAGAGAGAAAAAGTAATTTGTCAAGCAAATCCTCCAGGTCCCCATTTAGTCCGGAATGTGGAAAGCCAGAAAGAAATAGCAACAGATTGCACGACAGAGACAGATTCTGCAGGGTTGTCTGGTGTCCTGATTTATGATGAATGCCCCATTAATGATTAATGGATGCTTTTACACGAGAGATTAAATTCGCTAAGAGGCGATAATATCCTTTTAGATTGTAAGTAGAGACGGAATTAACAGACGGAGATACAAAAAGGTTCAGATTTTGAATAAATATTAATGTCATGGAAATGTTTGCAAGCGACGTTCCTCGTTAATCCTTAAAGCATATTTAAAATGTAGCTAAGAGACTTAAAGTACATTCAGCTTTTCTCTTTCATAAAAGTATAAATGAGCAAAAAGGATCTATACATTAAAATCAATTTAAAGTAGATTCAATTACGTGTTTTACGACTCCATAAAAATGACTAGCGCTAATAATATAACTCTATAATATAATTCTATTATTTTTAATTATGTGCAATTAAAACAATATTTGTTATTAACAACATCATTAATACTCATCTTTATTTATGAAACAAGTATTATAAACATTAACATTAATAATTCCCTTAGAAAGTTTCCCATGAAGAAATAATTTATATTCAGTAAAAAACAATTGCAAAAGGAAGTATATTAAGATACTAATATTGGATAGCACAAAAGACGATCAGTCACACTTAACGTCGCTGAGCTCCCTATTATCAAATTATGCGCGTTAAATATTTGTCATCTCGAAATAAAAACAGAGAGCGATACAGAAGCGGGGCCAGATATCGGTCCAAGTCCCCTTCCCGTCAATTACTGTGATTAATGAAGCCTCTGAATATTGAAACGTTTATTCGACCAACGCAAAAGTATTATATTACTTGGTAAAGTGGCGTAACGTTCCCGCCTCCCGACATCAACTTTTAATAAAGTCGGGCCAAAAATTACGCCTTGTGGAACCCCACTCGCGGATACTGTGGCCGCTGAACAAGTTATTGTTAATTGGATTCCTTAATTATGTTATTTGTAAGTGCTGAGGTCTAAGAATTATATACTCATGCATATTGCTCTCTTTGAGTTCAAAAAGTCATTAGAGGAATATACTCGTAATATTGATATCTACTTCTATTCGAACTTTTATGAACGGGCCTAGTATATTCCTTATCACAATATTTCAAGGTAAGCTGTAATAAATTCAGGGGTGTTTCGAAATAAAAACAAATATTAATTTATACAGGATACAAAAAATAATTTATAACACAGATTTATAAATTGAAAAACAACAGAGCCGTTTTCAATGATACAAAATTTCATTACAAGTCAATTTTAATTATGATTAATCTCGTAAAGTCAGGATGAGGCAGCCTTGTTCCGTAACTGAGTCGCAAGAACAACGCAAAAGTATGTCTCCGGTGTATCGGGCAGCCAAATTAAACATTTTCGTAACAACGACCGCTGCTAAATTAAATTATAAATTCAGAATTGATTCCCGCCTCTCCTGCCGTAAGCTATTTCGAAGGGCAGAGATTCAAATAAGTTATCTGACAGTAGCAGATGACTTTCACGACTAGCTGCCGGCTAAAAATCTATTTCATCTTATTAATGTCCGTCACGATTTCCGTATTCGCTATTCCTCCTAGTGTTTTTGCTACAAATATCATTTTGATCTCTCGGAAGACCGGTTGCGAAATCGAGTGGGTGCCTTGTTTGCGGTTTCAGATAAATAAATGGTCTAGCCTGTTGGATCTGTTTGTGCTGGAGTTTAGATTGGATCGAACTAGTCTCAACTACACGGCCAAAGTTGTAGCGTTTTATTGGTCTATCATTATTGAAACGTTTTAACTTAAATTAATTTTCGAACATGAAATTTACATTTACTATATTCATTTACTTATTTCGAACACGAAATTTACATTAACTATAAACAAGACATTATTTATGAGAAAGTTTCATGAAAATATCATCCAATGTTGATCTCTTTATTTGAAGTCTGCGGGGAATGACATGTTAAAATTTAATACGGGGTAAAGTTTTCCTATCAGCATACACAATTTCACTCGATAAAAGTCCGTGTGTTTGAGAAAGGAAAGCATCAATTCTCGACCACTAAAGGCAATTGTCTCATAATATCGGTTGGTTGCCAGGAAAAATAGTCACTTTAGAGAAGCAACTGTTTTTTCCTAGTTGGCAACATCAAGGCACTTTATAGCGACACTTAACCGCAATCAAGGGGATCATTAGCTTGTAGACGCCTGCCAAATATCTCTACTCTCCTCTTACTGTTTTCTCACTCTTATGCGCGAAAGACGTTGTAACACACACCTTTTTTGGAAGAATCTTTATCAACCATTGCCAAGTTTTACATTGTTTTTATTGGACACGCCATACAGTGAGCCTTTTCCTTTGTGGTCAGAAATAAGCTTTAATTTTTTCTTTCGGTACGAATGTAAGCTTAAATGCTTACGTGCCGTTGGCCGGGGTCCTTAATCAATTTAATTCCGCAGTACATTTAAACGAGTGATTAAAACAAATTAAACAATTACGTAAACACGAAAAGGAACAGCCTTGGGCCGGAAAAAGTCTAAACGTAAAACTAAGGGATCACTCCTTAGCGGACGCCGGCGGGTGAAAAAAAAAAACAAAACATCAATTTTAATGAGTCGAAAACCGAGAATTTTCTCTTCCATTTAGAGAGCAATATTTTTTCTACAACATTTAATCAGAGTAAGAAGTGAAATGGTAATTTGTATGGACCACTCGATGTAAATTTTATGCAAGAATTCGCTCGCTGCTCCCCTCTCCCTAAAAGGGGAAGATTTTTGCAGCGGACAGAAAATTTTGCTTAGCCAAGTGAAATTTTAACTGCCTCGACAGAGACAGCTCTGGAAATGCGAATACTTAATGCTAACTTACTTCCCGCTGGTTCATTATACTACATAATTTCAGAGGGAAAAAATTTAGATCTAAAGGGTTGTCTATCTATATTTTTATCCCTATCTCTTCATAACGATCACTTCACTGAGCAGACGTGGCACTCCATTTTTATAGAAAATAAGATTACAAAATCGTTTGTTATGTTAAAAAGAACTAAAAAGGTTTAAATAAATTCTTAGCTGTCTGGGCCGATCTTTATCTTTGGATCGAGTTTCGTAGAAGCCTAAACATTTGTTGTCGTTCCGAATAGCAAGTTTAATAACTTCAGAATTATTTTAATTTAAGAATAAATCTGGAGTATCATCCAAGTCTCAGTGTGGTAGAGGTTGGCTGTAGTGATTTAATTTAAGTTCTTGTAGTACATTAATAGATTCCAGCTCCGATTTGAAGGCAGTCACGGGTAATTTTGAAACGCAAGTTTTGAAGTTGTTTTAATTTTTCAATTTCAAATGTAATGATAGTGTGACTTCTGTTTATACAACTTTGTAAAAACGTCAAAAATGAATTTTGAAAAATGAATTTTCCTAATGATGCAAATCGCTTTCACCCTTGTACTCTAGTAATGCTCAATTAGCTTTTCGTTATAACAAATATATTATTAAAGCAAGTTTAACGTGTCACGAAGAAATATTTAGCGTAAAAATAAAAATTTACTGGATTTAAATAATATTTTCTAGTTTAAGAATGCTTTATACGTCCACGAATGTATCCAAAGCCTCACTTAAATCAGGCTAAAGCCGCCGGCCAGCGAAATGTTCAAAGTTGAATAAAATAAAAATTCTGAAAGTTCCCAAAGCAAATTGCCTGCGCGAGTCTGTTCGTGACAGTCTATTTATTTATGTTTGATACATCCTCATCCGCGTCCGTGACATAATATTTTCGTGTGGAATTTAAAACGTTTTAATTTTAATAATTTTATCTGCTTAGCAAATTACTATATCATCTTAAGCGCGGTCATCTGTGCTAATTTCACAATATTTCAAGGCAGTTGAAATAAGAACAGAACAAATTTGGCTGACACTAGCAGGCATTAAGTAACATTGGTTGAAAGTACGTTTTTTATTACGTGTCACGTAGTATCGTTCCAATTACTGATGGATCGCATTGACTTAATTATATCGCTAACTACTAAGTTTAGTTTACTCTAGTCTAACTTTCTTCGTCATCAACCTGACAACTTTACTTTCAAAACTGCTTTTGATTTTATTTTTCAGTCATACAACTTCATATTTAAGAGACACTCTAATTGCATCTATCTTGATCAGTTTAGAGCTTACTAATGCACGTCTGTTGTCGCTGATTATTAGAACAAACGATTTTATACTGTCGGGTAAACGTTTCCTTAATTATCTTATTTACGACTTATTTGATATTGAGTTCGGGATGACTATTAACGATTTATCACCAACGACATCAGTTCCAAGTGCGAGATGGCCATCATTACAGTCATTAACTATCGGCGATACGTGAGCTATAAATGGCACACCTAATAGAGACAAACGGACCTATTAAAATATTAAGGTGACTGCTTCTGGAGCGATGTTAAGTGGACGCGCCAGAATAAATAATAACAAAACAGTTAATGAGGAAGTCCCTACTTAAGAGTCGACGAACGAATTAATATGTCACTTAAAACAGTAGAGCAGGAAACAAATAATATTTTAACGCTAAACCTAGATTAGGTCTCGTTAGTGACTGGAGAAGGGAGACTGGAAGCGCTAGCCTTGTGATTAATACGACTTGTTACTTTGCAGTTGGTAGTATGCTTAAATAATAGGAAGGAGGAAGCCTTATGTAGATGCATATTATCTACATGCTAGTAGTTATATTTAACGATAAACCTGTTATATTACAACTGTCCATAAAAAGTCCTACCATGTTATTAAACTATAGAGATAATAATAAATTGCCAAGACAGAAACTTATACGAAGTGTAGTGACTATATTAATAACGAAACTAAGTTTAATGAGGATAATCGCACTTCATCTATTTCAACCTGGGTGTCCGGTTGAGCGGTAACTTCAAAGCGTTAGAATCGGTTTCAATTTCCATCGATTAATTACACCTAATTGGTTTAAATACTGAACTGGTTTACGTCGAGTAGTTTAAAATTCATTTCCGGTGGTGATGATTATTTTGACGCTTATCTAAGAAGCATTAAATTACCGATGTTTAGAGTATTAATATTACATCTACTAAAATTACTTTAATTAGCTTTAGGTGAGTTGATGAGCTGATCAACTGTAAAATTTAAACGCTGTACAAAACCAAGACGCAATTGTAAATTCAGTTTGATTTAGAGATAATAAAGATAAAGATTAGAACTAAAAGCGTATAAAGGGGAACGTTGCGAAAAGAAAATAGTAGACCAATATTTTTTTATTAACAACTACTAAGCACCGACATGAATTGTTAAAGACTAGAGGCGTGGTTCTGAATTTATCGTTATAGTTTACTTAGGAAAGGTAATAGCTTCCACGGGTAATATAAAGGACTCGATATAAAACAGCGCGAGACACAGCCGTGATATACGGTTTGTGTTGCTAGCTCTAAAGGTACTGTGGTGAATTGTGGGAAAGGCAAGTAATAAAAGTCGCAAGGTCTCCAATATTAAAATTGTTATTAAAGTTTTCAATCATAACATAAATAAGAAATATATGGCTGATAATAAATTTCAATTAATTTAGGTAAAAAATGAGTAACATTAAATGAACAGAAGTTCTTATATGTATAGAGTTTTAACTGATGTTAAAAGCCTTTTATTTATTAACTTGAGAAGAAATATTTATATCCATAACTTATACACAAACACAAAGTCATAGTTAAACGAAAACGAGTACCCATAATTTGGATTTCATTTCTGAAACTATAACTTTGCCTATACAGTTTGGATCATCATAGTTACAAAGTTTCTCTAAATACACGAACTTACTCCCATTAATACCATCTGGCAACACTTACTCGCTTTCGCTTACTGAACGGTCGGTTACTGCTAGTGTTTACCTGCAACAGAGAGAATTTATTAGTAGCCTGGAAGTTCTCGTAAAGACATTAATTAAAGACGTCTGTTCGTTCAATCACGCACATTATTACGTTACTAGCGATTGTACGTGGTTCTACTTGCTCGGCAAACGGCTTTCCGGTCGATGTTATTCGATTACAGACAGACATTCGTACCAATGAGCATACGTTGATTAGCAAATTGACTACAAGTTACATGTGAACTACAGTTGCATATACAAAGTACGAATAAATTAAAACTATTACAAAAACAAATGGTTACAAGACGAAATAAAATATATCATTAAATACGCAAATGCCTCATCATAAATGTCGTAACTGATATCTTTGAGTGTTTTAGGTGCCACTTAAAGAAGTGACCATCATTATGCGTTTAAGTGGCCTCTTAAAACCGCGATAAGCGTTTTTTCTTTAAAAATAATAAGGCCTCGAAAGAAGAAGGTATAAACAGTAAACAAGTAGGCATTAACATCAACGAGCTAAATAAACGAATGCGTTTAAGCGTTTCAACTAAGTTATGCGACGGCACGTACAAAACCAGACAACGTAGAAGCGAACGAACAAAATAAAACGGGAACATCCAAAAATTTCCTTTGAAGAGGTTTGCACAATAAATCTTTTAATCCTCTTACACAATTTTATCGAGATTGCCCGGACGGGAGCTCGGTTCCTTTATTTTTCGTCGGCTCAGTAGCTGGACGAGTCCATTTTTTTAATGTCCGGTTTTTAATTAGTTCTCGTTCGAATGACGACATTAGATAAATCGATTACAAGATTATCTTTATCGCTTTTATTGTTGCGTGATAAATACTGATTATGCTGATGTTTATCCGCGACTGAACGGACTTGTTTGTAAGAGTTCTGTTATTGTTAAGAGCATTAAGAAATATATCGTGAAAGTATAATAGTATAGTATAGGTTTTAAAATATTCTAGAGGAAAATATTTGCCAACGACTCTTAGATGTATCATATAAAACTATAAATGAAACGCACTTATGAAATCAATGTTTATTATCTGTCATGTATTGCTAAGAACTCTGGAATATGAATTTTAATGAACAAGAATCCTTTAACGCTTTAGAGAATTCAAAATACATCAATCACTATCTGGCGGACTTTATTTAACAATGTTAGAAAGAAACGTTTCATAAAAAATATTATTGATGAAGACAGGTAGAAGCATTCGTACATCAGATAGGTACAGGACGTTTTGATGTATTATTCTATTAGATACATATCATATATGCCTCATATGCTACGGGCTCTGCTTCAGATAATAATGTATTGTATATTTTATGAGCTAGGTTTCACTGCAAGTAGATATCTCAATTCTTTAGAAATAGAAATGCAGCATGAATCCTAGCGTTGAAAATACACACCGTGTCATCTGATACCACCTAGAGAGTCGCTTAAATGACTTCTTTTTGTATTCCGATCACGTTGAGATCGTTTAAGTGAGACGACGTATTTAATATTTCGTACTTAATTCTCGTCCTTAAATATTTATATCCTCCTAAACTTTTCCAAATTACGAGTTGTTAAGTTTATGGGTATAAATTATTTATGCTACTTTCCTTTTCTCTGATTCCATCGACATTCGGAAAGATTTCTTACGTAACATGATATGGAAGCAGCCTCTACTGTTCTGTTTTTTGTCATATGTTTTGTCGTCCGCCCCTATGTTGTGGCACAATAAAACGTCCTTATCTCCTTCACTATGTTTTCGTTTAAAAACCATTTTTCGTTGCTTCATTTTTTTATTTACGCTACCGCACTTTACAGCCCTCATCGTCTCGCTCGGCTTCCACGCCATTCTAGTCCCTATTATCTTGCTGTAAATAAATAAAATCCCTCAAAGCTAGAATCAGTTTTGAATAAAGGATGGGTCTTTTGTCTCTCGCTATTGGTTCCTTTGTCCATTATAACACTGACGTCTATCCATTTACAGTGTAGAATGTTCTATTTTAATAATTCTTTATTCCTCGCGTAGAAAGAGATTATTTTCCAAAGCACGAAATAATTTACAGATAATTATTGCTTCATGTATTAAATAGTACATCACAGTATTAATGTAGAACTACTTGGCGCAGAAGCACCTGTTACCGGTGGAATAAATAAACGAGAGGAAAAATATTAAATTTAGTATATATTGAAACAGTCGCAAAAGACGATGCAGGAATTATCGCAACCGCGTCTCGTGCTCGCAAACGAAAACAAATTGTTTATTCAGATGTTCAAATAAGGTAAAAACATCGGACAACTGTTCAGAAATTTCGCCTGTATGAAACAGATGTTTGCTTTAGTTACTCAAGTGTAAAAAAATGTGCTATCCAAGCCGAGTCAGGTGGTTCGATTCGCAACCTACAATTTGGAGACCCCCTTCCTAATGACTAATACTTGAGGTATTCTTGAATTCTTGTGAAACAGGGAAAGTAATGTGATTGAACCTTACATTATTTATTACGCTGAAAGTTCAGCCTTACTCATTACTTTGAAGTTTGGAAAATAGAGCGAATAATTTTAGAATTCATAATGAGATTAGATTTTTTTGGTTCAGTAAGAATATCTTAAAAGTTTATATGAACTACTTTTGGTTGAATTGTTAATAAAAATTAAGTAATTACTAGGTAATTTATAAATTTATTTGCTGTGATAGAAGACACTTTACAAAACTTTTTATTGCAAAAAGATTATTGTTTTATCATCACTCCCATAAGCTTTTATCAGAGTTATAAAACCGCCTCGGTTTAAACTTGTTTAATTTGATGTCGACATCAAGTGGGGGCTCACAAGAAAATATTATTTGAGCAAACATTTGTGGTGAGCCTTGCAGCCTTGCTAGCCCTTATCTATCTGCAAATACTGCTTGGTATAACTGACTGGTGCAAATGTTTGAGTAAAGCGGCTAGCGAATAAAATGTGTCAGAAACACCGGGCTACTTGTTAAATGAAGTAAACTTTATTATTGTTATCACAACCTACTAAGGAACTACAATCCCCTTTTATTGCATTTCTCAACGTCGTCGCTTGTAAACTTGTTAATGAAGTTTCATTGCAAGAACTTAATAACAATGCCGGTAATCTATCCGAACTAGTCTTTAGTTATTTACGTAGTGCTGGCTAAGTTACCGAACATTTCACAGCAGCAGAACAATTTGTATGAAGCTGATATTTTAGTACTTAACGTTAATTTATTGCTCGGCAACTTTTATTTAAAAATTTTAGCCGTTCGTAAATAAAAACCAGTAATCTTGATAACAGTAGTCGATTTAAGTGTATATGTAACAAAAAATGGTTGAGAGGAAAATATCAGCAAAGTCAAAAGCTATAGGTATTATAGCTCATGAACCCCTATTAGATGACGGTAAGATGAAAGATGGAAATATCATACGGGGGTGATGTATGATGCTAAAGGAGTTACACTGTCGCTGAAGAACGAAAAACTGGATAAGCGAAGCAAAATTAGCTACAGAATTAACTGTGGAGCAAGTCGAATAACAGAAGCGGTGCGAACGATTCATTATACTTAGACATTTATTTCTTTTTAAAGACAAATAATCAGTTTTCCATTTGTGGTGTGACAAGATATACCGCTAGACGCCTATGAATTATGTAGACGTAAACACAGCGGTTAGTTAACCATCGATCGATATGAAGCGGCACTTGATTTAATCTGCTCACATAAAGCTAATGTCGAGATAGTACTGTTAACAATACCTCAAGGATAATTCTGCTTCATAACAGACGTGGTTCGATCAATCTATTGATACGTTTGTTTTGGATCGTATCTTCGTTCTGCATTAGCTCTCGATCCAGTTCGTTGCGTTCAACTACTTGCAGTTTAGAGCGTAAACAGGATTTTGCGAAAGGTATATCAGAAATAATGATAGATAATCTATTTATTTTACCCCTCTGCTAAATGAAATTATTTTTAAAGGGATGTGTTTACGTACTATTCTCTAAATACGTTCACTAACTTAATGTGCAAAATACATACACGTGCACAAAATAAGTGAAAAATAAATATAAAATACATAAGTTGGTATAAATATAAAAAATTATCAGCGAAATCTTCAGTTAGACAAACTATTTATGTTAGTGGACATGCAAGAAAAATAATACGAAATTCCTAGATGAAACATTCTTTATATTGAAAACTACTTTTAAAGCCGTAACACGTATCACAAAACATTAAAAAAATGTAATTCATGATCATTTTAAAAATAATATTGAAGAAACTAAAAAGTTACAAAAGGGACGTCTTTAAACAATTAAAGTAAAAGACTTTAAAATCCGTTATCCCTTGATGAGGAAACTTAAAAAAATCTTTTAAGTTCACCCCGTAACAATATCACGGCTTACCCCGGAATCCTGCAACTTACAAATTCCACGAAACTTCTTAATCTTTCCGAGTCGTGGGACAAGATATTTTACTTAGGCCAAGATAAGTGAACGTAACGTCAGAATGGAAATGAGCTTAGTAAAACTGGAACTTGTGGATTTCTTTCACTGCCGTCAGGAAAATGGGGTTAAAAACTATAAATAACGATAATAATAACATGACCAGATGTCAATTGAAGAAGGACATTACCAAATATGAATGACGCCAATATGTGATACTTAAATTCTTCGTGAGCAGAATTACCAGCTAATCAGTGATAGTAAAAATATGAATAGTAGTATGAATTTACTTATGATTAATTTAAGATGGTCCCTATTTAAACAGTAATAGACATAGTAATAACGTAAGTAGGTATATGGAAATCGTGCCTACTTGTACTGTATGTTTCAATCTATCAACTCGGAGAAAATTTTAAATTTCATAAAATATCAAATCAAGTCGTTAGTTTAAATAAAATCATCTAGATGAACTGTTTCAATTAAGGGTTATGAATCATTGGTGCCTACTGTCCTTTTTATAGAATCAGTCCAAGAGGCAATGAACACTAATCGACCATAATAGCCACTCAGCTGTTTCACAGATCAGCGATGAATGCATGATTGAAATAAATCTGTGTTTTCTGTTCAACTGCTGGAACTAATCTGGATACAGGCATTCAAAGCCATTCAAATAATTTTTATGGTTGTCTTTATCAGTCTTATTTACCAAAATCAAGCTTTTTTGCTAGTGTTTTGAAAGATTTGATAATCTACAACAAAATTCTTCGCTAGCAGCGTTTAAGCCATTGAATGTTTTGATATTCGTATATTTCTAATATTAAGAAGACAAAATTTGTAATAACCCTAATGAAGTATATGTAATAGTAGATTCATAGTAGATAAGACATCGATTATAAATTCACTATAATTAATCATATTATTTTGAATGTTATAACATATCGCAATGTAAGCCTCAAAATTTTATTTACATTATAATTTGGCAACAGTTTTTATTCTAACGGACGTAGTAACGTAGTAGTGTTAGCTAATTTATGCGTTGTTAACACGAATATTTTTACAACCGTGTACTTGACACATGACCACGTGAAGGCTATTTATCTATATTTTGGCTATACTTAAATTCAAAGTGGTATAATTAAGCAACGGACGGTAATAAAGTTATTTTAAATAATTATTAAATTTAAAAGTACAGGAATTTACAATAGAGGTAGTAGACTGTTAATACTAACATTATTTATGATATACTTAAATATACAACAGTTATTTAACCTATAAAGATTTAAAAACTGACAAACACTAACCATTTATTGCATTTTCCATATCAAAAATTGAATACAAGAAAATATTGTATTCGCTTCCAAAACTACTAAGCTATACCAGTTTGGAAATGAACAAATTACACAACAGCAATAAAAAAGGTGAGATTTCTTTACAAGATAGCAAAAAATACGGTAATCGGAAATACATCGGAACCACATAGAAATAAATGAAACGACATCACGTAAACATATATGAAATATAGAACGTTTCCTGCTATCTTCCCCAAAAACAAGCGGGGCCTTAACGTCTCCTAGTTTATATCATCCCATTCGTGCTTCCTGCGGAACCCTAAAACTTTATTGCAGCAACAATAGACCTTAACATTCATTACTTTACGACCTCATTTCTATCTCACAAAACAGCAAAATCACTTCCTCATAGATAAAAGCAAAAAAATGTAGCAGGTAATTTAGCTCCTACAATAACATCACCTGCTCTGTTGCTTAGTGGACCATTTTTTCGGTAACAATTCTTGTTCCGTGAAGAATCCTAAATAAGGATGTCATTAAAAGCAATTCAGGAAAACGAATATTAATAACGACTTGCCGGTTAAATTTATTGTTTTATATGAGATTCCAAGGATAACTTAAACACATTTATCACTAGAATTAAATTTTTATGTTATATTTTTAGACATTGGAGTCATAGTTAAAAGTCCCGATAACCAGTTTTAATTCTTTAGTATTTACATAAGTATTAATTAATCAATTGCTTAGTTAGCTTTATTTGACTGTAATCATATCAGAATTGTAATTAAATACAATATTAGGAGAACAAATTTTACCTACATGGCCGTACACGTTTATCATTCAAGACGTCATTCGCAACTGCATCGACCTAAGCGTCACATGTAATAATATAAACATATGTTTCAAAATAAACTACTACCACATTTTCCTATAAATCTACGTTCTATTCAAAGTGTCTAGAATATAAATAAACTACACTACGAACTAGCCGTAATGTATCCCTACCAAAATTAACACGTGTAGTTACGTTCGATGTAAACAAAATAAGTACGTGTTTTTGCGTCGAGTTATCAACTTGACTTCTATCGTATCGTGTATTGATATAAATTGTAAAGTATTTACGTACTAGTGTGCGGTTACATAGTATTTGAAACATGTTTCAAATGGAATTTGGAATCTACTAAATTTCAGTATTAATTTCTAAGCACGAACTACTATTTTGTTTATGCTTACGATTTTATACTAAGTTGTTATTACAGTATTTATGAGATGTTTCTTTTTTCTATAAAATTGTTTACAATGTCACTAGTTTATAACGTCAAGCTTATCTATAGCCAACAATGTTTGTCTGTCTGCGTATTCGATATCGATTCCGTATAGATACCGGTACAATGAGCCACTGTGTGCAAGCTAGCATTTAAATATTAGTTTTGCTATTTCTATATTGACTTCGGTATCTGTTTGTTTGTATTCTAATCATTTATTTAACTGTGGTTACAATGTTGTTAGATTACATAAAGAGTCATTGAGTTATATGATACATAATATTATTATAGCGTTTACAACATTAACTTTATTTTTCCGCTACATTTGTTTCTTTACAATGTCACTATTATTATGAAATAAGTTTATTTAATTTGTTAAATATAAATTAGTAATAGGGTAACATTGTATTTTAATATGACTGCATATATTTACCGAAAAACTTACAAATATGTGACCAAGAATAATTCTTGTATACAATATATATAAAATGTAAGAGGAATAATCAATTAACATGCAACAATAATTGCTAGCACTAGGAGTAGTAATGAGTACGATGTCATATATGGAAAGAAACTACTAGACCCTAGCAAACCAAGCACCAATACACGGGTACAATACAACGTTCACGCGTAATTTGATGTACAACATTTAATGTGTATCACAAACTAAATACAGGATATCACATTACAGTAAGCTACGCTATCTAACACAGATACGATCGCGTGTGGTCACGTTACCACGACCAGCGGGTGGCCATAAGAGACAGCGGTTTCACAACGGGAGGTTTTAGCGGTAGTAACTTCAAGTTTTGGTCGTATTTTAAGTCAAAACAACAAAACAATATAATTTAATGTTGAATGTCTTGAATGAAATATGGACGCTACGAATTAAGTTGTAAAGAATCCTTATAATGATTTAAGCTGACATAATAAGAAGGTAAATTTAATGCAGTAATTTTATAATAATATGTTGAAAAGATCAAGATTTACATCTTTAAGAATGCAATAAATAATTCGTTTATTTTACACATGAATGACATTTATGTAGAATTTGTGAACTTTCAGTTTAATTTTTTTTTTTTTACTTATATTTAACAATTACTTTATTATTTTACCAGCTGATTTCTGACTTTGACTTGACTGCAAAGGTAATTCAAAATCTTGTCAGAATACTCGAAAAATTTGGATGAATACGATCGCATATTTTCCAATGATAGTTTTTACTATAAATATACAAATCGACTCAAATCCGCTTTTAACTAATCAATATAAACAGTCCGTAAGCGCAAGCGCACGTCTATCGCACACGTGGCTGTTTATTAATAAAACCGGCGCAGGAGAGCGCGTGTAATGATGTAACGATACGATTGTTATGATGGATTTATACTGCAATTTATCGAGTTATGTGAAAATATTTAATAGCTAGAATATACTAGAAACGTTCGCATTTATTCAGTCTAACTCTCGTATTTTTCAGGCAATAGAAAAAGACCAATTAGTTTAAAAAGGATCAAAAGGAGATCCACTACACCCAATGATTATGTAATGTAAAAACTAATAGATTTCAAGCGTAATATGTAAGAAGCAAAGTTATTTTATTAATAAGTGCGTAATATGATTTATAAATGTATATATATAGTAGGCATTACAACAAATTGGGAAAGTACCTATGCAATGATGAATATTTTTCTGCCCATTCAAAAGATAGGCACTCGCTTAAAATAGAATGGGTTTTCCCCAAATAGCGTTGAAACCAACGACAATATGTCGGACATAAAGTGTGATAGAAAGATGACATAAATGCAGTGACCGAAGTAGTCATAAAAGCATCTGCAGAATGGATGGAGCTTTATGAGAGCACTGTTCAATATCCACTTGATAGTAAAACAGTAATTACATATGGCCATGAAAACATTTACCGACTAGCAGATCTTGTCTGAAGCAATAATTCAGTTATCGAATGGTTCACAGTGCATAATCAGCGAATACGTTCACCATTCGAAATGCATCCACTTTTTGATTTCCAATTTTAGCATAATAAATCCGACTTTTGGCACGCTCCAGCCAGTCTTATCGGCATTCTGATCGTGCTGTTCCTCTCTAACGTATCGACCAATCCTTTACCGAGATAACGAGAAATTGGACTGAGAATGGCTAGACGCGTGGGGTTTAGAGGATTCAGATCTTGACACTTGCGAAGGGTACCTTGAACTACGAAGCGAATTCGAGACTCCCTAAAGACTTCAATGTTCTTGAAATCGAATTCAAACATATTACATGTCTCACTGACAACTAAAAAGAAGAAACTAACATAAACAACGTATGGCAAATTAAATTAATTTAAATCAAAAAAAATTATAAAAAGTAAATATTTGCTGTGCACTTTACTTGCTAAAAATTCTCTTAAATCTTTTACTAAAAAAACCAAATGTCGTTCATTTATGACATAGCATAGCTACCCATGTCTCAGCTACATGTGAATAAGTAAATCTAGGAAGATTCTCAATGCGTTACAATCTGATCGGATGTTTACTCGTATACTTGAAGGAGGTTACGTTACATAATATTAAATTAGTAAAGACGACTGCTCTTATATTCATAATGTAGTTCACTTAATAAGGCCTTGTTAGTCTTATGGTTTCAGAAGCTGATTAGCTTAAAATAACTACAATGAAAGAAGCCAAGTATTTAAAGTGTTAAGACCAACATACTCCCTTTACCCATGCATCGAACATTGTTAAGCAACGTTGGTTTGCATAACAACATAACGCTTAATAGAACAATTAATATTAAGAATGACGATGAGATATGTATATAACCAGGACTTATTTTACTATTATTTGTAAATGTAAATAATATTATACGATATTATCCAATTAAAAGAGTAAATAAAAGATTTTTTCAATAGCATTTAAGGCCATGAATACACAAGACTTAATTAATGACAAAACGTGTCTCGTCTATGTAAATAATAATGCAATGCCTGAATGTATTGACACTATGATTCACTGCATCATATAGCATTCTAGAAATGTTACTTATATTCATTCCTGTGGGTCATTCAATGCAAATTTATTAAAAATAGTGCCAAGTTATATAGACCAGTTGGTTACTACGTCAGGATTAAATGATATATACAAATAGGGCAGGTAATTATTAAGAACTGGTGCGAGAAAGAGACAAATAATGGTACAATTTAGAACACGTATAATGTTGTAAATACAAATTGCAGATGAAGATTATTTATCTAATGGGATCACGTAAAGGTTAGTCTGCAAATATGTTGTTGTGAATTCAGTAATCATTAAACCAATAACAATCGGAAAAATGATATTTTTTCATCCTCCGTAGCTATTTAAGTATGCGATATTTTGCATTTTAACCGAACGCCTGTCGACAGATAGTAATATTGGCGTCTGTCCGTCTGGTCAGCATGATTTTGATTGAAAGCCAATTTTCAGTGCAAACTGTAAACACAAACATTAAGATTATCTAATAATAGTTGACCATTTAGCATCTGTCAACGCCCTCGTTGATGAAAGTCAGGGAAACGGTACTCGACCGTTTTTTAAAATAACAATGACATAAGATTTTAATGATACTGTAGTGTTTAAAAATATCCGAAATAATGCGGTAAGCACTACATCATTTGTAGATCTTGACATTTTTACATTAAAGAACTGAGAAGGAGTTGATTGATCAAAAATATTATGAACGCGTCGGTAAGTTGATGCTAGTATAGATGCATCGGAGCCAAATTTCCTAATTAATGAGCCACGAAATAAAGCAGTAAGAGTTTACAAATTCAACGGTCGATGCCATACGGAAATAGAACATCGCGAAGTTCCACGTGTTAACTGAGCGCCCGTGGCTGCTCTTACTACGCAGAACATACTATTACGTCGCTCTGATTGCATTGGATTTCTAATGGTGGATTTTCGATCGCAATCTGCCAATATACGCAGAAAGTATTTTTGGAGTTGTAAATAAGTGTCATAATTTCCAGATTTTAAATAACTAACGGTGATATCGCTTTAGAATACTTTTATGAATTAAAAATATCGTTGAGAATAAGAGTACTACTGGCAAATAGGTTTCGCATATTTTAAAAATCACGAAGCTTCTCATATATATCTCATATACAATTTCAAAGAATATAATATAAAGGTTAAATCTTGTTAGAACAATAAGTATAATATCATAAACATTAAAAGTTTTCCTTAACTAGTTATCCACATTTGACGCATGCCTAATCACAGCAGCTAGTCAAAATGGCTAAGAATAACACAAATCTCTACTTCAGCATGTGATTATGATAAAACACAGTCTCGTTTATCAAAACGCTTAGTTAGATCAATGTTTATAATTGCTTCTAATTCTCAATTGAATTGTTTGTATTTGAGTTGTTCGTGCTAGCATTTGCTAGCTGAATTTGAAATGAAATTACTAACCCTAGTTCGATTTAAATATTGGAGGACAACAAAAAGATATTTTAATTAAATTGGATTTCACCAAAGCTTTTGAAACAAACAAGATATTGCTTGGTTGGTAACAAGCAACTTTAAAATTGTCGCTCTAGTTGGAAACAAAATTTTAAATTAATGCAAATAAGGTTCAAACCCATTCAATCTGCATTGCGGTACAATAACCAAAAGAATATATAACATAAAGAGATGATATGGATTGTTATGTTTATTATACTGAAAATTGTTACATTCTAACTCAGCACAGTATTATTATACAGGATACTTTAGATAAAATATATGTAACGTCAAGTATCACGATATACCGACAGAGTTATCATTATCTAAAGTATGACAAAACTATACCTAGAAACAGGCATTTCAGATCCGCGAACTGATTATAATTGCATAATGACATCACGATAGATTAACAGCAATCATATAAGACGTATGACTGTGAGAACAAAAAAGACTCCGTAAACACTACAGTAATTTTCCGTGTATTGCGCGGATAATTCCAGAGCAACGCACTATATTTGTCCTAACGGAGCTAAATGTGGAAGCGTGCATCTCCCATGCACATGGGAACGCAGTAACAAGCAACCCACTGTTTATTACATGCCTAACCGTGGACGGTCGTTTAACACTACCAAGGGATTTAATTACATAGATAATAGCCCCTATATCGTATAACGTTTACATTATTGCACACTCAGCCGCTCTCCCGTCTATGCCATTCGATTCCCGTTGTAGTTCACGGTCAGAAAGCCATTACTGTGATCACGACAAATAGATGCACACGAGACTATACATACTTGTCACGACCGGCTAAACGTACTGAGACATATAATTATAAACACATTACCGCAAGAGCTTTACCGTACCGTATACTGGCACAGTTCTTTTCCGTAATGCGGCTTATGCCACCGAATCGGTTTTAAGAATACCTCAACAGTGATCCCTTTTAATCTAAACGAATTTCGGGCAAAATGTAAGGGAGCGCGACGCGAATGCCAATTTACTGAATAGGCCACTCGCTCGCTACAGCTTTATGTTTACACAGCGTACTGTAAATACACAGGGAATCATGGCGAGAAAGATAAAAAAGGAAACCTTATGTTTCAAAATTCAATATCTCCTTATCTGCCGAGCGATACAGAAGGAAGTAGAAAGGAAATTTCTCGCAGCGGGCGAGAGCCGGCGGAGAAAAGGATAAAAGGGGTCGTAATAAAGAAATCATAGACGTCTTGTAAGTAAATTGTTTGATATGCTGACTCGAGCGAATCAACAATGGGGGAACGAGATCGAATACAAGCAAAGAAATTGTAACAATCGACAAGGAGCGTACTGGTGCTATGCAATCACATTAATAACAGCATTACAGAAAAGGGCAAACAAGGATGATTGATGATTCATCACGTACTTCGAACACATAACTCGATAGCCAAGTACGCGTAAGCCTTATAATGAAGTTAAACAAAAAGGTGAGAACAATTAAGTAAAAATTATACTCAACTGTATTTTGCTTAAAACGAGATTCTCATTAAACTTGTTTCATTAAATTTGTTACTCGATTCTTAGCGAACAGATGGCCTTGACTGTCTTTGTATTCAAGTTAATTCGAACTTTTGGTTGTTAGATCAAAGGTATTAAGTTTAGTGCCTCCGTACTCGAGCGAAGGGCCTCTTTCTTTCATTTCCACTCCGAAGAGGATGTCAGAACTTTTCTTATCCCGAAAGCTGGTGTGTTCGGGAAATGAGTCGCATTACCGAGTCAATAGACTCCGTAAACCGAAACGAACGGTCGATGAGACGTTCTATCTCGTAAACCTTCTGGCTTACGATGTATTTGGAATTCGAAACAGACTTTTGACTTTAAACAGTTCGCAACGACGTCACAATAATCAAGTCCGATTAGTTTTATCATCTGTTTGCGTGACTCGTGTCAGGAAGCGGGAACTACGGTTCAATACGGAATGTAATATACAGAGTTGATATTCGAAGCATATCCGAAACTCGGAGCGACTTGGACAATTCTTTGAGTCTGGAAGTTGCGGATCCCATGGGATTCGCTTGCTTGAATATTTTGACGTGGAGCGCATTCTCGCCGGGAACCGTTGTCGCCAGATGCGATGCACCCAATCAATAAGTTTGCCCCAAAACGGACGCAGATGCAATTCGACCAAACGTGAGCCCGCACCCGACACTTTGTTGTGCGAATTGAACTTTTTATAGCCTACCAACAAAGTGGTCGAGTTTTCAACGTTGTAAATGTAGAATTTATAGCTCACATGCGCTTAATAAAAACTATCTACGGGCTCGTAACACTATTGAGTCAAGTGCTTGAAATGTGAGTGTTTCGCGTCCATTCGTCCGTCAATAATAGTTATAGCACGGCTTTATTACGAATTACTCCGTGTAATATAAATATATTATTAGATCATCTAAAACAATTATTATTTTTATATCATTCATGCGTTTATACAATCTAGAAGATTCATGTACACATACTAGAAACATCTGAACACATCATTTCTTAATAATAAATAATAATATTTATACATTTTGCCTATTTTTCTATATTATACAACATCAACGACATCTAATTCTTAAATCTTAATCAACCAAAACTCTGTACTTTTCATTTTTATGTCACGTGAATCTCGAAAAAGATCAAAATCTCAGTTCACTACACTCCTTTCAAATTTTATTGACAACTTTCAAACATCCTGAATATATTGGATACCTTCTACCCTTCAATACCTTGGCCGTTAAAGTACAGTAAGTAACAATAAATGAACTTAAAATAAATTATATACTTCGAAACGTAATATACGTCTGGGATTAGAACTAGAGTATATTCACGATATTAATGCTGCAATAATTCAATTTCTAGAAGTTATAGTAATAAAAAGAATACTAGACTATCTGAATTGAAAATTTGTGCACAATTTCAAAACCATGTTGTTGGTTTACAAAATCGAATTCAAGTCCTTTACGCTCACTATTAGCACAATTCCCGATGGAACAGATGCATCTGAAGACACTGGACAGTGTTTGTACAGTGTGCGGTCCATCGCAGCATCCCAGCGGGATACAGAGCAAATATTAGCGGTGTATTACTGGCAGCGATAACGAGTCGCAACTGAACGGGGTTAGTCGGCAGTGGATTGACTTGCTGGTTTGTTTGTTGACTTATCGTTATCCGGATGTACCTATGTCTTATGTACATCTATTACAACACTATTTATAAACTTTAAATCATTTGTTGTACTCAAAATAGCTTCTACGTTTTAAGTTTGCATGCCTATTTTGAAGAAGCAATTAAATGCATTTCGGTTCTTTTCTGATTATTTTGACTCATAGCTGAAGAATCAGAGGGAGAAACATTTTATAGGACTTACGAAGCACATACACCAATTACGTGATGATTGGAATATGTCAGTATTTTTTTAATGAAATATATCTTGAACTTCTACCTGAGCCACTGCCTGCCAATCTTTTTATAAGTTGACAAGGCCCTAGTGTAGTCAGGAAAATAAGACGATCTTATGTTACGTAGATTATACGTTAGCAAAGTCGCAGTGCCAATAAATGAATGCTTGTCTATGATTGCTCTTAATTAGTTTATCCCGATTTGAGTTCATCTATAGAACCGATCTGATGGTAGCTGAACTACTTTAGGTAAGTACAAAATCCTAATCAGATTGCATTATGATAAATTCTGTACTTACCTTCTATAGATGCAGTTCAGAATCTCAGAGGAACTGAGCAAATATTGACGGTGTATTACCGGGAGCAACGAGTTACTTCTGAACTGAACTTAACTTCGGCAGCTTTTACCGCGACGTAAAAATCTGCCAAGAGGGAGTTGGGAGTTCCTGGACTTTTCGTGTAACAGTAATTTTAGGAGAACGTGCAGATGAATTCAGTATTAAAACACGGAGATAAGAAGAAAAGGTAGAATTGAATGCCATTCAGAAATAAGTAGATGCATTTTTAAGATAAGATGATATTTCAAACTTACCTACAAAGACAACTTTAAGTGATAATATTGTTTATATTTTAGACGCTAACAATAGCACAGCTTAAAAAAAATTAAATCATATAACAATGAGTAGTAGTGTAATGTAATGCCGGATGTCAAAATTTAATATAAAGACATTATTAGGTAGTAAAATATGTTGTGAAAATAAACATGAAACACTATCCAGCTTTATACTAATAATCCTTACATTATTTTGGCAAATAAACCACCAAGATGAAGTAGTGTTATTACTTTAAATCTTTCCGCGGTTGAATTTAACTAAAGCTAAATGTATCGGTAAATGTGTTATGTACGGAAACATGGCCGTAAATAGTAATTGAATAAAATTATCGGCTTTTTCAGAGCCAACACATTCTGCTCTAGCGGTGCACTCAGGAGCTCCTAAATATTCAAAGCGAACGGAACCGCTTCCACACGTACCTGTATCCTTGTCTAGAAAAACAACTTTACGGCAAGTTATTTACATTTCAATACAGTTGGATATAAATTCCTTAAGCCGGGTGGTCTTCCGTGCTCTATTTGCAAATTTATCTTCCATCGAAAGGGGGGAGCAGTAAAAAAAGTTTCAATGGAAACTGTCGCGACGACGCCATATTTCGCTCGGCTTTCTTCATAAATCGTCAGCATGAACTGATCTACATATCCGAGCTCGCCCGTTCAGGAATTCGGAATTATCTTTTTTAGTCGCTGCTTTAAAATCATGTCAACGCGAAGTATGTTTGAAATTTCTTGCTACTTGGCTCGGTTTTCGGTCGCCGAATTTCGCATTCAAATTTTTGGGCAATTTTCTCGACTTAAATTATTCTGTTCCACGCCCTATTAAATCAGATTAACTGTGAAATACTACCTTAGCCAAGTATTTAACAGCTATCTCAGCAGACATTGTAATTGCCTTTCGCATGAAGGGTCCCGAATTCGATTTCCGTTCGGCCAAGTAATATTGGCAGATAGATATTTGTGCTAGTCTGCGTGTATTTTCCGACTGAATGGATGTTTTGGCTCAGAATATGTATTTAATCTTCGGAGCCATATCCTTGGCTTTATCTCTTATAAAAACGTCAACAAACTGGTTTTATGCTAAAAGCTGTCAAAAGACATTTCATAAATATTATTCGTATACGAAAACCTCTTTTTTTAACATTTCTATTGAGGAAAGCTTTTGTGAAAACAGAAAGTAGACAGTGTTGTAATTTTGTTGTGTTTATTAAACTATTCTTACTTTTCCCTTCAAATAAACAGTTTCCAATTTATTATCAATGACTTTATGATTAAAGTTAGTAATTTCTTTACGGAAAATATTATTTTGAAAATGTACGCAGTATTAATATTAGAACCCTACTTCCAGTAAGTGACCCAATTAAGCAAAATCAAACGATCTTTACTTAGGACCATTTCTGAATTTCCAAGTATTGGGCTATTTTATTGATAATAATTTCCAAAGAAACATTTCACCCTTTGACGTTAACGCAAATGTGTAATAATAAATATTAACAAGTATTCCCAGTGGAACATTTTCTTAATTAAGTGGGAACAATCCGGTGCTTCTAATCAAAAAGGTTGTTTGAGTAAATGGTAAATATTTAATTGTAGCCGTCGTTGCTGATATCATAAAACAGAAGTCTCAGACGTCAATTAAGAACAGAATTTGAACGTTCTCGGCTTGTGAATGTGTAATTACGGCCCCAAAAGCGAGACCCGCTTCGCGTTATTGAAAATTGAGTCTAAAGCGAGACTCATTTGTAATATAGCTTTCATTACAGGTGCCTGTATAACATTAATTTGCGATGTACAAATAAAATCTTTCTACGTTCGAATCGAAATTAAAAATCCGTCCATTTCGGACAGACCAATCCGAATACAAAACGAAACGAAAACAAAAGATACTAATTAAAAAAAAACGATTCCCCATCCAATTGTTAAAGGTTCAACGTCTGAAATGTAGGTTTTCTCTTACTTTCAGTCAATTTTCTTCATTAACAAGACTGTCAGAAACAATAATAACTTTGTAACGAAGAAGAAACTTCGGGAACTGCTCCCGCCGATTTCAAAAACTCTTTCAACGCTCGGAACTTTGAAAATCTCTTTTTAGATAAATTACGTTCTATAATAGATTTTGTATGGCGTAACAAAGGGAGTGTAGTGAAAGGAATAAGCACTAACTTTCCTTAGGCACGTCGCGTGAGAAATATTGTTAAAAATTCTATACCGACTCGAGCACCATTCGTTTTAGGCACTTCGTGAAATAATAGGGTTTTAAATTCTCAAATCTCGCCGCTTAATATATTTTTGTCATGAACAAGCTGTGGACGAGAGTTGCCCCTCGTACAATCGCCCTGAGGCGAGAACACACCAGTTTGAGGCAAGCAACTACATTTTTAAGTTCAAGGCCATATAATTGTATTTATTGCACGTGTAACGCTTCCTTCTACCGGCACGCCTATATTACCATGGGTTTTATTACTTTCAACAACATAAGTCAAATTTAATAAGAAACTATAACCGGCATCGTAATCGTTTCCTAAAACGGTATAACGTTTTATCATTTTCCTTCGATCCTTTTCAAGATGGTCCTTCTAACCGGATTATGAGGAAATCCCGGTCGTTCAAGAAATTGATTTTAGTTACCCGCTCAACGTAAAGTGTATCACTAAACCGCACATATAAAATAAACATTACAACTGAAGTTTCTGATTTAATGGAATCATGTGTCCATTTGTTTTCAAGTGTTCTAGGAACGTTCGTGATTCATCTATTGACATGTATTGTTTTGAAAATAGTAATACTATGGTTGAATGCATTAATTACTAAAACAGTACGCACTGCCAAGAGTAACTTAGCGGAAACGTCATACATATACCACTAGAATACTTATACCTTCTATTTGCATTAATGCTCGAGCAACTTGCTTCAACTTATTCGCGGGGTAATATGTAATAATTTTTGTTTATAATAAGCGGTTTGCACGCTAACTACTTAATAGCTTCCAATCCAGGTTGCTTAGTAAGTCCACCGCAATAATATATATCAGTTACTTCATTATTATTAAACTTGTGTTCACTTAGCTTTCAGAGTACAATGTTGCTTGAATGATTTACATTGAAGTAGTTCTTAGCAATTGTAATGTGCTATAAAATATTGCACTTTGTATGTTGCAACAATACTATGATTTAAGTTAACGAATCTTAAATTAAATGAAGTATAAGTATAGTACATAATATATCAATCATTATTATGTAATTTATTTGAATAAACTAAAAAAAATATTTAAATTTGCCTTAACTTAAACTTGAACCAGGAAATCTCCGCAAGAGAAATTATTAATAATATTCTTGTGTCACGAATATTGTCAATTTTTTATCAGATATTTAAAGAAATAATTGTTTACACATAAATATTGAAAGTGTCTGAAATAATTACGATGAATAAATTTCATGAAATTCTTATTGAAGATACTGCTTAGGTACTTACTAAGATTAATAAATTAATTATTATTACAATTAACTCATAAGTAAGGCAATAGAGATAAAAGTAAGATAAAGATGAAAGTTTACAAGAAAGTAAATAAAAGACGGTGACTCAGTAAGCATAGGACTAGACTGATAATTTTGACGAATTTAAAAATCATTTCATAAATGAATAAAGACAAGATTTTGTTAAATCATATACGATCCCAGACCAATCAGTTTTAAGAAAAGCTTATACGGCTATGCGTAGTTCAGTAATATTCAGAGCACGTTGAGAACAGGCGCAGATAAACGGACTTATCAATAAAAAGTGTGGGTCAGGCCAACAATACCTATATTCAAGTTTACCTCTACGATAACGTATAACCGGTTCGTATGACATGTTGCGTCCTGTCTGAACTCGTTCCTGTTAGTCATCTGCTGATCACACTTCATGAGCTTAACTGTTAGACCTCCAACTAGTTTTATGGTCAATATATTTACATTTGAAACGTGTGTATTGTTTATTTACTAGAACATTATGTAATAGTTTAAAAGTTCGTAACAAGTCAATTTAATAAAAGGAAACGTATTATCAGATAAAGCTTACAATATTTTTTGGGTATTTGTGGAGTCTGCTATAATTTAAAGCTTAACATTGTTAATAAAGATATTATTGTCATCAACTTCTTTTGTTTTAACTTCATTGTCTCCAACTTGACGTAGACTACCATTAGTGTCGATTAAAAAAGAACTGACAATGCTTCAAGCAACGTTTAAAGCTTCAATCACATCTGCAGACATCGGCGTGCTGAGGCAGACAAAATCATATTTTCCTATACAATATTTAGATATACGGCCCGTGTCTACGCGGTAGTGTTCCGGTAGATAATATCGTCAATACATATTACATAGAAGAATATTTTGCCTGCCACGACACACGTCTGCCACGTTAAATGCCTGTAGATACAAACTCAGCTTTAGGAGTGCATCGCATGGTCTTATCTACTGTAAGCTATTTGACTGCTGTGTGATTTGTCAATATTGGCTTATCTTGTATTAAATTTAGTATGTTTGCATAGAAAGTTTTAATTACTTCTAAGTAATTATCAGAATTTAATATCCTGGAATAAAAGAGGTTATGAATAATCTTATTTTTATAATATATGAATGTATGTATTTACTAAGCGAGTATAAGGTTAACCATTTTTATTAGTCCTTGTCAATTGTATAAATATATATTATAAGTATGTTTTTGAAACAAAATGTTATAAGCAATTTATGCAAAATTTTATGTGTTTTTTAGTATTTCACCCTGCACGAGATATAACTTTCAAGCGTTAAAGTTAGTTTTAGAATTAATGGTAATGGATAGATTTTATATAAATTTGATGGCGCGTTAGGCGAATTTAATGCTACATACGTTCTCCTGGCAATAACATTCGAACAGTCTTTTGAGAATGAAAGCAATTTTTATTGCCCAACTTCCTAAAAGGATGCTCTCAATTTTGTTTTTATGTCTGCCCGGACATAACTTTTGAATGGAGGCATGGAATCCGATGAGCATTTTATGTCTTTTAAAGGAAGTTCCCATAGAGGACTGTTACTTCGATTTAATCACTTGGGTATCCAGAACGAAGTAAGTATCAATAAGACTAAACTTCACAACCACGAAGCGGTAATTAAATGAGATATAACACTGATCAGTCTTTTATTAGGTCTATAAAAAGTTTAACTACAAAAACTAATCCGGAAATTGAAACTCTAGGCGGACTACTGTGATGTAAATCCATTTTCAAATAAAATATTGGTAAGAAAGGATTAACGGTATTTTTGGAATAGATTTAAAACTATACTTTGACCGAACTGTTAATGATATTCAGAATAACTAACAAACATATAAGCTCAGCTAACGTAGTAATAACATATATGTCACCTTAATAGTTTATGAAGCGATAAAAAGCCTTATCAAAGTAAACAGATTACAAATGTTTACGTGTTGTTTAAGGGATGATGCAACTATTAGATGTTGTAATTGCATCATCTTTTTTGTTATGTATTAATCATAATTAAAAATATACCCTGTTATAAGTACTCAATAATAGTTGTTTACTAGTGACAGGAATTTAAACTTGAGGGAGGAATTCTTATTTTAAGCGAGGATTTACTTTAAATTAAGAAACAACATTTTTCTAAAATCCTAAAGGATTAATAAATTATGAACATTAATTAAAACTTAGTGAATTTTCCATTCAAAAGATAATAGAACAGAGTAGTGAGTAGGGTTGTTATCACCAAAACTATTAAGAGGCGAATTGCAAATAGTACCGTTTGTTTATCAAACCGTAATGATTATTAAATCGTTCGTCCTAATTATGTTATTGTAACTGAACTTGATGATGGAACAGCTATTAGACTAACGACAATAGGATCAATTGTTCTACCCAGGACGAGTTTACTATAAGCGACTAATGTTACAGAAATACACGAAATATAATAAAAGTCTCATAATCAATAGAAATCATGTCGTTATCTACCGAGTTCTCAATTTTTCCATTAAGTGAATCATACAATTCCAAAAATAAAACAAAGCTTCTATAAAAATATAGTCGGAGCAGAGACAACTCCTCCATAGAAGTACATTTTTTTATTAACTCTAAGCGATTTTTCTAAATTGTTATTTACGACAATGTCATTGTGTACGCTTTAAAATTGATACGAATCCTGTTTCATTTTCGGTCAAAATATCTACATATTTTTCATATATATGCATAAGATTATATATTGGTTATATAATTTAATTCGTCAATACAGTCGAACAAGTCCCTAAATGAGAAACGACAATTCCGTCCGCAGTTTTATGGTCAGTAGCAATGGCCGTATAAATAAATCTCAGCTAACAACCAGCCAATGAATAGTATTGACCTGTCTGCCTATATCTCTTAATGACTTGACCGTTCCTTTCGCTGTAAACTGTAAATCTTCTAATTGAAGTACCTAGGAACGTTCCGTACTTCTACCAATTATTAGTAAAATATTATTAATAAGATCCATTAGCAAAAGATCTTATGACACATACTTGAAGTCTAGTATTTATGTGTATAAGTTATTTGACCGTAACACTGTCTCTTGTAAATTGCTTTTAAATTAAAACAAATTTAGCTTTTGTAAAATATCAATTACTATTGTATATGACTAACTAGATACTACATTAAACAGTACTGAAATAGTAGTATACATGTACTATTGTTTTAATATAAATGATACAACAGCAGTTATTATACTGAAATATTGCGCCGAATACAAACTTGATTAAGTTTTATAAAATAATGAAATCGAACAAATATACTAAATAATATGTACTCGTATATGTCCAATAAAGTTACAGTAATTTCAGATATAAATTCTCAAAATACGTAATTGATTACGTTTCTGTCGATCCCGAAGTAATCCTCTAGAGACAATATTATTTCTGGTGATACTGTATTTATTTTTTCTTCCTAATCGATTCCATTACAAAATACTTTACTGATTTGTGGTTTGTTTGTTTGCCTGGCGTGAGCTTATGCGTAATTGGTAGTAATGCGTAGTATAAGATCGAATGACAACTGTGTACTTAAGCCTAAAATGTTATATATGTAAACTGTATTTGATTTCTGCGGTTATTATATTTTCAGCAATAAGGATTATAGGTGTATTGTGGTTTACATTATTTTAGAACACAAATATATCAATTTTAACCCTGATATCATAATTGTTATTGTTAACATACAGACCAAATGATTTATATTTAGAAATATCAATAATATTATTACTATTTAATTCTCAAAATACACTTTTGAATGTTCCTTTCTCAATTTTCCCTAATTGGCAACAAAAAACGCTCCCCCCAAAAACTGTGATAAGCAAGATCCTTATTGACTTAAAAAATTGTCCCGCCGGTTCAGTTAATAGCGAATTTTGAGACCCGGTAAGGAAATTCGAGGCGGGTGATTAATTTCGCCGGCATCCAGGGATTTGCCGTTCGTTTCGGAGTCACGTTACGCGATGTAGATCATCCAAATGCCGTACTCGTTTGGGGTTGCGGAAACAATTTGGAGAAACAAAATCATGTGTTCGTTGGGGAATGTAATCTTGCTTTAGGAATGATAAACGTTCCGTAATCTTGGAAACTTTTGTTCCAAATGAAATATAACAAGTTTTTATGAAAAATATAAATTTCAAAATCAGAGATCGAGAATCATTAACAATGGCATAATTAAAGGATTTAGTAATAAGACGTTAACACCAAAAGTGTTACAGTTAAATAAAATTCCTTCAACTCTGCAAATGCTTTAAGAAGATTAAAACTAGAAATTTACTTTGCTCAGAATGAAAACAAAAAGCTTTTTCGCCGTCTTGCTTGAACTGTCTGAACAGGAAAGAGTAGTGAGCAAACGATAAAATAGTTTCTTGCTTTAACATAATCCGAAATGATAAGACTTTTTGCTTATTTACATGTATCTTCTTTGATTCACTTACATTTACAATTTAACTTAATATGATAATTGTAACTAAATCTATACTAATATTATAAAGCAGTAGAGTTTGTTTGGTTGAGTGGGCTAATCCGTTTCGAATTGAAAAAGTATTTTTTTGTTGAGTAGCACATTTATTGACGAAGGCTATAGGCTATATAACATGATGCTATGTTTGTTGTTGTTTTTTTTTCTATGTAGTAGTGAGTGAAACCGCGGAGCGCAGCTAATGTTTAATATAAATATTGTTATATGTTGCTACTTTGAAATTTCTCGCTTCTCTTTTCTCGTTCGAAATGTAACAAGTTCATAAGATTTCGCTTCACATACCAGATCCCGTTGCACTTAAAAATTTATGAAACAAATGGACGGAACCCGAGTCTCTCGAGGATCGCGCCTGGCTGGATTTTTCGTAGTTAGTTGCAATGTGTTTAAATTTTAACTTAAACAGGAATGCTCAGCACGAAACACGCCACTAGAGCTGGGTGCAAAGAATTTTGTATTGGCTCCATTTTGCTTTGCTATTTGCTAATTAAAATAAATATTGTATGAAACAGTACCGTACATTTGATTTACAACAAGCACAATTTATTTCAAGAAGATTTAACTGAATGTTTAAAAGAAATTAATTTTAGTTAAGACTAAAAAATTGTGGTTTAAACACGAGCTACTACTTAAAAATAATGTAATTTAATTTACAACTTCTTTCTTATTTGTTCTTGATTTATTTTACGTTAATGACGACAGTGAAAAGATAACAGTAATCAATAACATTTTGATTAGTTTCGTCATAAACCAAACTTCTCAGTCTTTCAGCAAAAACCTTAATTTTCTTTAAGAACTGTATAATCATAAAGGAACTACATAAAAAGAATATTAAAGTATAAGACTCAGGGCGGATAAGCAATAATTATTACCTGGGATTTTATGAATGTTCATTGCCCGTCCTACCTTTTCTCACAGGGCAGGGATTTGTATGCCTTATTGTCTTGAAACTTGTAATTTTACTTCTGTCTTTTGCATAATTCTCTTGAGCTTATTCCATAATACAGTTTCTTAATGTAAGCCTCTTATTTTCTGGAGAAATAAACGTTGATTTTTGGGTTTAAGTTTTAAGAATCAAGTGCTAATGAAAAAGTTTTCAAAAGAGCCCTTCAGCAGAACTTCGCTAAACGCAAGAAAGGCAGACTTTTTTCCAATTCAATAAGAGGCTAATTGTATAAAAGAAGCTGTCCACAAGTTAAACGGGTAACACGATTACGGGAGCGAGTGAATATCGGGGAAGAAGTTGTGGGACAAGAAAAGTTGGCGTCGTGAGTACACGAACACGGCGGTGACGACACGATGTTTGTTATTGGACGATGTAAATGGTATGTTTGTTCTCTGCTTAAGTAATTGTTTCAGCAAATTCAATTTTCAATAGGACTTAGAAACGCAAACGGATGACCGAAGAGCGAATTAATAAAATCCATTTTTTATGTGCCAAAGTTCAATTATCTTCAGGTCTTGAACGAACTTAAAACTCTCCAAACTTTTCTATTGTAATAAGTTGGTACCTTTAAAATATAATCAACATAAAATAAAATATGTGTTATAAAATAAAATTATCAATATCCAATAAAGATTCAGAACATTTTCAATCAGAGCGAAATAGCAATCTGTTTTAATACCGAAATTAAAAACTCATTACGGACTAAGATAAATTAAGTAATTCCATTAACTGCCTTTCGGGTCTAAGCCAGACTTTTTAACTCAATATTAATGAACCATTATTCCCAAATCTAAAATAATGTGAAACCTACGCTCTCAAGTAATGTTTAAACACATAGAAGTTGTTTCATCTCTATAACATTATGAGACGATTCAACGTGTAATGTACCGTTACTAGTGCCTGTACGATTTTCGAAATTACTGACTATAATGCCTATAGTGCCATCGTATAATAACAGATTAATCTCTATCTTCCCATTCCTGGTATTAACTTCATTAAATCCATAAAGCTATCAACTCTGCCGACTTACAACAAATTAATTACCAGCCCCGTTTTCGTTACAGCGATATTAGACAATTCGAAAGCTCGATCCCACGCTGGATCGGTAACTCAGCTCTTATTGAAATCATTGAAAAGGTTTTTAATAAAGGAATTAGATATATCACCGTTTTTTCTCCGTTCGAGCGAATCCATTCGACTCCGTCGACAATGACCTTTAGAACTTTTATTTCGTTCAATTGAAACCGGTTTCGTCTAAGGCTAGGACCCGTTTGTTGCTATAGCAGAGTCAGAGTCGATTTCTCAAGCATAATGTAACTACCGAACCGTAGGGGGCTTCGTTCAATTCACGTACTCTTTAGCAACTCTAGTTACTTGTCCGTTGAAGACGGTTTCAATATCTAGATTAATGATAGTTACGCTCGGTATGCGAATTTCAGTAATATGAGTGTATACAAAAAATAAGATGCATATAAGTAATTTACTTTCACAAAATAGTTTCGTTCAAACCTCATATTAGTCCTAAGTACATAAAATGAGAGACGTATTAAAAAAATAGATCTCGACATTTAAAACACTTTTTGCTTAGAAGCTTTTTGTATATCAGTCACAGATATAAATAAAACTAATGTTACAGTTCAAATGTTTTAGTAGCGAACACATGCTGACAAGATATCTGAAACACATCACATTTGAACATAAAAACTCGATTCATTTGTCATTTAGAAGGACGATTTTATCGCTGTTGTGTTCCACAAAGATTTATAGCCGTAAGACTACATAAACTAATTATTCCGCAAGATATTGCAAAAAGTGGTGTAGTTAACCGAACACTTTAGAGCCTAGTATTTAAGAGCGGAAAAAATGCCAGCCAGCAATGAGCCGTATAAACGAATTAATTACGCCATAAAGCCAAGAAGCTGATAACGAAGGGGCCATAAAGTGAAATAAGTTGAAGCTGAGATATTTTTTTGAATCTTACAAATAAGGTTAATTGATGAACGAAACTAAATAAATTATACATAGTAATATTAAGACAATTAAGTAGACACTAAACGAGTCCACTAGATTATGTTATAAAAAGATCTCTTAAATGTTACGTACCTTTGATATATTTTTTTTTTACCTCTATGACAGACATTTTTTCGATCATGTTTATGAGGATAGTTTTAAATTAGTAAGACGATGCTGTATCAATTTATATAATTATATATTTATTTATATAACTGTCTAGATTTCCACCCCTCTCTTACCTCGATTGATGAAGGAGGTAACTAAAGAATTAACTTTAGAAATAGTAGAAGCCATCCAAAAATGCACCCAAATAGTATGGCCATGGTGAAATACATGGTAGGTCCATATCCAGCAGTCTTATAAGAGTTGATGAACAGATGACTTTTACTTGTTATATACTCAGAGATAAAATCTCCGACAGTGACATGAAATTTCTTTTTTGAGAGTACAGAGGACAGAACGTCTTGCAATTTGAAAGAGTCGTAAACTTTATGACTTTCGGTGTTCCGTGGCACCAAATTAAAGGGAGGTGGACGTTTATTAACGAGAGATCATCTCTGAAGGATTTTACGTACTCATGTTTATGTTTTAAAGGATTTGAAGTAATTTAAAATTAAATTCTACTCCGTATATTCTAAGTATTCATGATCGTGGTCATAAACATTTTCTACTTTATGTACTCAATTGTACGAAGAATAGCATATTTTATAAAAGACACTAATTGCAATATTAGTATTGTGGTAATTGTTACAAATGCGTTATTACATGAAGTAATTTCATTGTACGGAACAAGTACATAGCTTGTCACGATCCTGACTCACTTGACGTTATATCTGACCTTCAAGTTTATAGGGTGGACGACATTTTATTTTCAAAAGTTCAAACGTTGCCGACATATTACATGGGAGCTAAAAGCTTTAGCTGTGATGTTACTGATACGCTAACGAGTCGACATAGTATTTTAAGCCTAATTACAACCTAAATCTGTAATATAATTGAGTTAAACAACATGAGTACAGAACTACACTACTGCTTCTACAGCAGAAATTAAAATTGTTTGTTACATCAAAGTAGTCAATTTAGTGATCAAAATATTACCAGCGTGTACAAAATGAGACGAGAACATTTTATTAAATCGAGAGAAATATTAAAGCAATTTATCAAGTCATATCATAATAAACTCAACATGAATTTTACATGGATGAGAATTCAAAATCCCTCGCCGGCGAGATAGCAAATAATTGTGCAAACGACGTTGTATTAAAAATACTAGACATATTTTCTCGATGGCAGACAGCTGTTATAAAAGGCGAAGCTAAATTTCTCGTTAACAAACGAGTAGGTAGTTTACCGTTTGACTCCTCTTCAATTGGTACCACTATCACGATGAAACGGTTGTTTAGAATTAGTTTGGAATTTAAGAAAGGCTAAACGTAGGCAAGAAGTAGATTGAATGCTTTGCCACTTACGATAAAAATGGTAAGATGTGTTTCACAAAACCAATGACAAGTAATTGAATGCGGACTATTTATAAGAACGCCAAAGGACCAGTAATCGTTAGAAAAAACAACCGAAACGATTGGACCAACAAATCTATTGTTAACAACTGGACGAAAGAAAACAGCGATAATGCGAGTTTTATGCTTCTACGACCTTCCATTACTTTCCAATCAAACTTGTACAATAAACTTGGGACTACCAAAAACACCTAATCAACCCAGCAGAGGCTTAAAGTCGGGGCCACTCTAGAAAGTTCGTGGATACAATCAGTAATATATAAATTGCTAAATGGGGTAAGATTCGGAGTGAATGAGGTCTTTCAGAGTATAGGGCAGCATCGAGAGGTAATAAGTTTTCACGTTGCTTATTCGAGTGTCTGATGACCTCATTCCGTTTATTGCCTCCTCAACAATCATAGCTGTAAAGACATTTCAATCGGAGTAATTCCGACTTAGTTCTAAAGTCGAGTCGTGACTTACTTATAACATTTCAATATTACTTTGATCCAGAGTTTTCGAACCATCGTCGGGCAATTTGCTTCAGTACATTTTAACGAGAGGAAACCGTTTTTTCCCAAAACCTACTTTATATAAAGTAAAAGTAAGTACATCAAACAGGATTGTATTTTAAATAAATATAACTTTTAAATTCTATTTTTGAAACAAAAAAGTTTCTTATCTTAAGTAAAGAAAAATTAAAATTCATTATTATTGCGAATAATTAGTAACCCTAAATAATTTTGTAAAACCATCGTTTACAATTAAACAGAAGTCTAAAGCTTATCCGGAATTGAAAGATATATAGTCGAGTTTTGTTGTTTCGCCTGGAACTTGGCCGTTGCGATTTTCAGCCGGCGTCAACGT
The DNA here is from genome assembly GCA_018249915.1 of Cecropterus dorantes dorantes. Classification (NCBI taxonomy): domain Eukaryota; kingdom Metazoa; phylum Arthropoda; class Insecta; order Lepidoptera; family Hesperiidae; genus Cecropterus; species Cecropterus dorantes. The sequence goes on from DWLI01000003.1 coordinate 59,947, forward strand.
AGCTACAGCGAATTTATTGCCATTTGCTATTTGTACCGGACTTTCTGTTTTCATATGTCATGGCACGAGTTTCGCAAGTTCAGACGTCGGATAAAGTTAAGGTGCTATCCACAAAGCCATATTAAAATTAAAAATATTTACTCCAACATTGTGAAGTTAAGAGTAAAATATTAAGTAAACACGTAATATTTTACGGGCTTATTGACATGCCATTTCATGTAGTGTTATTGTTCAACAAAAGCACACATTTCTTACAGTTAATACGAAAGAATAAAATAATGAAAGAGTAATTTAAAAATAAAAATTGTGCAGGATATGACATCTACTTATTTGCTATAACAGAACTGCTGTCGCGCTTTTTATACCAAACAAACGTCCAGGTAATATCTGTCTACACGGAGGTAATTCTTGTGCAACAAACGCCGTTCTCCAGCATAATGGCACCATTAAAACACCACCCACAAGTGTAAAGCAAATTGCATTCACCGACATAGGCACGTATTTTACAATCAAACGTTGATTTCCACCGAGCTGCCAAGATCGCATTAGGGTACATAAATTTCCTTACTTAAACGATATTGTCGAGGAAAGGTTTCACACGAAATTGATTCCGAAAGGGGTCAGTCTGGAACCCTTTAATTTATTTTTGATGCTTCGTTTATTTCGTTACGAACGGTAAATTAATTACTTCAAAAGAACTTACTAATTAATATCTTAGTTGGGAAATATCACCTTTTGATTCACGGAAAAGGTTATTCTTATTATCTTTTAGGATTAAATCTGATAAGCTCGTGCTTAGCGAATCAATTGTGAAAAATTCAAGAACGATGTTATCGATTAAGTCCGGACCTAATTTAAAACTTAAAGCTAACCAAATGAGAATTCACTAAATACCCAAACGGAGGTTTCGTGAGTAGGAGTTGTAATCGGCATTATAGCAGACAGGCACGAAGAAAAAGTTAGCTTTGGTCGCGCAAAGTGCCTTTTATTTCAAGGAAGTGTTTAAAGTAAATTAAAAGCAGGCGAGGCGAGTTTTTCAGTCGATCTTTATAATCTAACAATCGGTTTGGAGAACGTTACAATCACAATTCCAGTAATAAATGAAGCCAAGGCGCGGTGCAACCTTGGAAATAGATCTGTTGCCATACTCGAGTTCGCTACATGTCGAGTAAAAAACACAACAAAAACTTAGTCGACACAAACCCGTAGCTCGCCTGTTCGGATTATAACCGTCCGAAACTCCGCCCTTTTCGTATTTTTTATTGCACGCCGTATTGTTGTATTTATAACCTAGTGTGGTAATAAATTTGTTGATAGCCAGATTAACTTTTAGCCATATAACGCTTTAGATCGGCTATTACTTTAACAAGTTCAGTACCCACTCGCAATTGATTGGAAAAATATTAATTAAAGACATTTCTCAATAGTATCTACGTATTGAATGATGAACAATTAAGCTTTTTTAAGACAATATCATCTCATTGCTATTGAAATCGTTCTAATTACTTGTACCATTGTAGTATAAACGGTTACAGAATGATACAATCGGAATTAATCGCTTCCTTATGTTACAAGTACGAGGCATAAAAAATGGTTAATCCACCTTCGTAACAAATTGGAAAAGAATTTGCCCTATTAAAGCAAAAAGTGATTCTAGTATTTTTGTGTAGAATGTGCAGTAATTTAATTAAAACTACTTTTCGTCATTCAGGAAAATCTGTGTTAGAAAAAATAACGAAATCTGTTTTCCTGAATTATCTCGTTGAAATCAGCGGCGCGAATGACCTAAGATTAACATTTCCTAGTAGTGAACGCGTATCACACACACATTTGCACGTACGCGCATGAACCCCGCTAGCTGTGTACATGAGAAAGGCCACTCACACAAGCCAAGAGGATGACTAAAAATATTACGAGTTGACATTGAAATGTTAATGCACTCTCTGGGTTCGCCGGCGCATTTTACGGATATTTCGCTCGATCCTCGACTCGCAATAAAATCGTGCATTACCTTTTTTATTTTATCGATTGTTTTGACTGCTATAGCTTCATTTGTGAACGCTATCGCGTGATTGAATGTGTTTTATGCGATAATACGAAAAAAATTATATCGAGTGTCAATGCTCCCTACATTTACGCAGCGCCTACGTCACTAGTCTGATTGCGACCGAGTGTGTATCATCGCAGCACTTTGCACATTTCTTATTTTATCTGTCATTTGTACTGGATTTATTATTTATCACTTGAAAATACAAAAAAAATATCGGCATCGTTATCCGCTTCAATTCTTCCTTTTTGACATAAAATCAGAGGTACTTGACAAACAATTATCCTTACTATTCAAAACTCCTTTTCTATCGAAATTACGTTCTCATTTAGAGAATACAGTTAATCTGACTAATCTAAGAGTTTAAGAGCGCAGATATAAAACTTTATCCTTCCATTTCGATTAAAATGTTAATAGTTTCCGATTCCGCTCGCTACGAACGCTGAATTTGTTAAACCGCTACGTATTTCTTGTAATAATAGATATCGGTTCTCAGTATGTAATTCTCGAAGTAATCATTTCTCGACGCAGGAAAGAATAAGTGTTAGTACTCTGAATCTAGCCTACGTGATTAGAGGCATATCATTTGTTGCACAATGATTTGTGAAATTTAACATAATTTTACTGAGATGCGTTTGACTTCACTTTCATTCCACAAACTTTAATGATTTGCAACAATTATTTAAGGAAAATCTCATTTGCATAGTACAATTGATTTCCTTTTATGAATCATGTACATTTTTTAAATGTAAATTTGATTGATTGAATATTAAAAATATGTCAGCGTATACCTTTAAAGCAACTAACATAATATATTATTAGTAGAATTGAAATTAACTTAACATTTTGTTAACTTCGCATAAATATTACCTGTACACTATTCGGTTGTATTTTATTTACCTCATTCGTTTATTGTTAGTTTATTGTAATTAGCATTCATTCCGTAGTAACACAGAAACGAAATAACACTTATTTAAATATTTCGCCACTTCCTCACATATTTTTTACTAAGAATGACTAACGTTTATTTCTTCTATAAAAATTAGTCACGTACCAACATTGGGATTTTGTAGGAGTTTTAGCGATTTTTCATTGGGTTTCCCGTTTACCATAGCATGTGTTCATATCATTAATTCTCAGCGGGCTGCCCGTTTAGCAATTGAATTTCAGGATGTATAATAGCATTAATTGCAGCGTGCGCCAATGGCTGCTTATTAAGATTATCTGCCCGATAATGACCCAACCCTTTTTAAAAGCTATTGCCCCGCACCGATTTTAAAAACTCCACGCTTTTATTTCCCCTTCGCCATTGAACGCTGCCAACATTTTCATTTCGTGTTTTAGCTCAATTTCTTTAGGTTTCAATTTAGGTATATGGACTAAATATAAAATATTTCGCAATATAAAGTTGAAAAGGTAATTACATATGTGTTGGTTTCGTCTTAACCGCATTTTTTATTATTTATATTGTTCGTTTTATTCGCACTGTTCCCATTTTGTATATCTTAACGATTGTCGAAGATTTAATATTTAAATAAATTTGTCGGCACATATTAAACTTTATAACACTATTAGCACCAATCTGAGGCTATTTTTTGTATTATAAATCCGTCATTAATTTTCAAGTATTTTCCTTAGATACAGCAAATATCATCATTTATTAAGGAAGGTTGTTATGATTATCTTTATCCTTAATTCAAAAATATCCAAATCCGTTGCATGTATGTAAAACCTTGGATTTATGAATTATGAAATAAAATGGTTTATCAAAAACGGCCAAGCGATTAAAATGCATATAATTTCAGCCTTCGAATATAGTTAAAACAGTTGCTGTAGTAGATTTATATACCGGGTATTTTAAAATAAAATAAATTTTGCGTCCATAAAATTCCATGAGTGATAAGTCATTCGGCGATTCAAAAACCGTAAAAAACAGATATGGATTTGAAAACATGTTTACAGTTTTGTAATGCGTTTTAGCTTGTTTTGATCGTTTTCCTAGTGATAAAGGTATTACGCGTTATTTTTATTTATAGGTACTCTCATTTTGTACGTTCGTGCAACATTGCCGTCGCAGATTTTTTTATTTAAATGAAAGATGTTTTATTTATTAAAATAACATTTTTATTATTATTGTCTTTATCGAAATATACACTTCGGTATATTGGTCGCACACTTTAAAGTTACTGCAATGAATGTAACCAAATAAAGCATATATTTTTTTATTAAATTTATATTTAATATTCTCTCTTAAATTACGATTGGCTTTGATGTCGTGAAAATATTTTTATTATATAAATAATTCATTTGTTTATAAAACCAGGAAACATCTGTTCATTTATTTATACCTACAAAATTTATAGTGAATTACTTTAAATAGTTTTATTATTATTGTTTCACAATTTAGATAAAATGTAATGTGATTTTCAAATTATTTGTGCTTTTTATTTTATGTGTTATTTTTTTTTAAATTACGAAATATTCCTATTATTATTTATTAAATAAGAGCGACGAAATATAAATTGTTATTTTATGTACTATTACTATTGAACAATATTTTAAGTTACGTATTTTATTTTTTAATATTTTGTAAATACGACTGGTATTTATACTCTAATTATATTTGTAGTAATTTAATTTTACCAATAATATAATTGAAATATAATTTTGGACACGGATAGACTTTTTAAACTTTTTCCGAAATTATAGTGCTTCGCGTAAAACTTTTCGGGGCAACGATTTTCGATTTTTATAACACCACTTCACTTATTAATATTTGACGACTTACCTGAGTAGCATCAGTGTATGGTGTCGACGAATTTTTGTCGACCAGTTGCGACCCAAACACGGGGACGCCGCTCGACGTCGGCGTCGACGATCTTAAATCCGAAACTTGTTGGGGGACCATTTTGCGTTAATCCAAAAATAAAAACCCCCGCAAACAAAACACAAAAAAACACAGTTCACGTTTTGCACTTAACACTAAAGACTAATTTGTTCAAGTTCAATGTTTCGCAAAAAGTTTTTATTGCAGTCCGAAAAAAAGCAGCCTGTGCTCGTACCGAGACCGGAGCCTCTCGGCGGGGGTTACGCCGAAAACCTCCCAATATCTGGACACTATTATTAATTCTCGGTCTAGAACTAACGATCTGCCGCTGTCTTCTTCGCCGGCGAACGGTCCAAAAGTCATAATTTCAGCGGGCTCGTCCGCTCAGTTTTGAAGCGGGGCGAGTCGCATAATCGTGATCGCTGGCGGCTACGTTTGTACTTCGCGGTGTCAGAGAACCTACTAACTGCTCGGCAACGTGCAGAGTGCTGTCAATATACCGCTCAGCTGTTCGGGACCCCCTCCCCGTGCCGCGCACGCGCCCCGCCCTCCCCCCGTCTCGCACTCGCGCCGCGGACCTCGTCACGACTGCACGCGTCATGTGCATATCTCCATAATGACTTGTGTTGATACTGTACACGTTTTACATGCAAATTTTAGTACGCCTCGTATGATTGCGTAGGTACTTATGACTATGCTCAGATTATGTTCGAGTTTCAAACGTTACGTTTGAATGCTACAAATTTGACGATGTTCTGAAACTTTTTACGATGTCTGCGGGACATCTATACTAATATTATAAAGCAGTTGAGTTTGTTTGGTTGAACGGGCTAATCTCTGGAAGTACTGGTTGGAATTGAAAAATTCTTTTTGTATTGAGTAGTAAATTTATCGATGAAGACTATATATAATATCACGCTATGTTTGTTTGTTGTTTTTTGTTTGTTATGTAGTAGCGGTTTAAAATCGAGGAGCACAGCTAGTATTTTATAACTTACCTGAAGTTTTTTAGTTGAACTGCTTTACAGTCGCTTACCGTTCTGTTACAAAGGGTTCCGGGTTCGATCCCGGCAAAACATACATCTTGAAATAGATTTTAATATTTGTACATTTTTGTTGTTTTATTAATTTGTGTATGTCTGATACCCACGACACTTGCAAATACTTATTTTGCTATTTTTATATAGAACAATACATATTAGAAATCTGGCTACTTTTTATGGGTACCAGGACAAATATTTTTGTACTAATAACCATTTCAAGTATTTTACAAAATTATTAAAATCATAAATACTTACCAATACGAATAAAGATCATGAAACGAAGATTCATAGCCTTATTATAATATAAAGCTTTCTGACTGATGGCAGTAAAGGATTTATGGTCTATTTCAGTGATGACTCTTCAAGGTTACGGAGGCGTACATTTCAGCACTTAGCTTCAGATTTTTAAAACAAAAGTATGTGAAGGTACCAACACCATGATTACTGATTATTTGAAGATTTAACGACTTGCGCGGTGGAACGGTCGCCAGACCGGTCTGATGCGCAGTGGGTTCCGAGTTCGATTCCCGGCCAGACAGACATCTGAATGATGAATTTAGATTTCTGGTTTGGGTGTTTGTGTATTCGTCTTTGTATTTTTATGGCACCCGTGACACAGAACAAAATCCTAATGCCGCTATGAGTCTAGAAAGCGTATTTTTTTATAGATAGTAATACTGATTGTTGTTCTACTCTGAAAGTACCACTGCTACACTTCTTTTTGCCTAATGACAGTGTTAAGAGTTACTGTGTTCTAATCTGAAGTGCAAACATACTTAACCGAGGCGTTCCAACTTAGCTCTCGATGGTAGCAACGCGCTTAGACAATCTCAGGTAACACTCTGATTTTATCTTGGGTAGGTTTTACGCATCCTGGGC
>DWLI01000004.1:0-66118 GCA_018249915.1 Cecropterus dorantes dorantes
TCCATGGGCGGCAGTGACCACTTCCCATCAGGTGGACTGCATGCTCGTTTGCTACTTCAATATTATAAAAAAAAAAAAAAACTAGGCTTCAAATAGTTGCTGCAATGCCAAATGTATATATAATTGGTTACTATATTCTGAATATCATACTCGTCGTTGCGCCTATATCTATTAACAATTAATTAGTTCAGAATTCTGAAAGAGAACTTTTATACATACAGAATAAAAAAAAAATAATAACGGAAAAATTTCTAGGCAATACACATTGTGCCATAACAACATAGAGTCGATGTTAACGATCATATTACAATATAAATACACATACAAAATACAAAAGATGTGTAAAGTTATTTTGTTGGGTTGAGAAGATAAGATAAATTTCTCATCATCTGAAACCATTTTATGGTTTCACTTCGCATGGTAAGTGAAAAATATGCTGTTAGGACGATTTCTATGGACGAGTTAGAAAATAAAGTGAAAAAGAAGTGGCTTGCGCCAGGCGTGGTGGCTGTCCCGGCCATATAGGGCTAACGACGAGAAAGCACCTCCGATCGTCGCCTCAGATTGATGGATCGTTGCGTCGCGCCGCTCGCCGACAGCCGCGCCCTGTACTCGCACTACCGAAACGTATCACAGTACGCTTGTTTCATATATTTCAATTAATATACGCTTCAAATCAGTCTATGTCAGCAGTAATAAGCTAGCAATAGGCTACTGAACAAATGGGTACTACAAAACAGACAGAGGGCAGTAGATATTCTTTAAGAAAAAACCTATCTATATTATAACTTTACGATATATAAATTTAGTGTTTATCTGACGAAATTTTACGTACAATTTAAGTAATTTAAACCAAATCTTTTCGTAATGCGATGTCTGTCAAATAATCGGACTTGTTTTTTTCGAGCAGGTTGACATGGTGTGATCATTAAATGACCAAAAAATCATTAAATATATATAACCTTAGATATAAATGCTACTAACATAGTCAATCTGTAAAATGTTACAGTAATTTATGGGTACATATACGAGTAGATACCTATTATTCACTTACTCTTAATATGGCCTTAGAACATTCACATGAATAAAATTAAAGGAAAATAACCAACTCACTTCACTTTTATGACTGTAAAATGTTGAAGTTTATGAATATCTGAGTGTAACTAAATAACAGGAATAGATAGTTCGTTCGCAAAAGCAATTGGCCATACCATAATCCTCACAGTGCAATGTAATAGCAAAGACTGTCGGTAACAATGTTACTGACAAGCTACATATATATCAGATAGTGCGCTGAATTTATGAGTATTTTTACTAGCGTATAGTTTAGCATTTCTTTAAACGGGACACAGCTTTCTCCGAAGATCGAATGGCGCGCAAAGTCAACGGAACCGAGCATACTAAATATATATTCTATATAATTGTAACGGTGCACACCACTCCCAAACTCCATCGCTGTTAATAAATATAAACATTTAGAGCTTTATTTGAATTCCCCAGAGATGTAGATATTTGTTATAATACATAATGCATGCGTAACTGTAAAATCAAACGAACACATATATCGCACCGTCCCTGATATCTGAGATGTCCGTAAAAACTGCTGTTTATTGGTTTACACATTTTCTAGTATATTTGTCCACATAGGTAGACAAATATACTAGAAATTTACAAACATTTCATGTTGTTTTTTCATAATACAGAAGTAGCGATGATCAAGTAGTCCACCTGATGGAAAATGGGTACTACCACCCATGGACTTCTGTAATCAACCTAAGATAAAATTAAGAGTTCTAATTGAGTTCGGTCAATGAGACTTAACTTTTCCTGAGTATTAAATTGAAACGCCTCGTAGATATGTCATTCCCTTACCGCGAATAAGCACTACACCGTTACTTTACTACATTCGTCCACTTATCCATTTATTGTAGTATCACAGTTGTAAATAGATACAATTTATTTATTAATTGCGTAGGAATAATGATTCATAAACATTTAGCAACTAATTTAGAATCAAACTGCTAATGGTTTACGTAATTTAGTGCCTATTTTAAAGTTGCAATTGATAGCGAACAATGTAGCCATTGTGTCACGACAGAGATACACTGTTATAAATATCTAAATTACGCAAGATTTCAAAGACAAGACTTGCTTTTGATTTTGTCTAAGGATTTCTAGTTTTATCATGTTCATGAAAATGTCGGTACAACGATAATGCTAATAATTGACGTACAATTATTATTTAGATTCACTCAGTTCGTCTGAATGGATTTAGCATAATTGTTCTTTTAATAATTATGTTTCCACATATTTTTCACATTTTAAACGTGTGGTACTTTGATAATTTAAAACAACGTTTAGGTTTTTTGTTAATACACCTATTTAAATTTGATTTGTTTTATTAACGAAAATTTGAGAACTGTTTAATATTCAGAGCCATTTTGATGCCCATTAAAGGTTATATTACGTAATTTAAAACCTGATGCGTGAACATTACAGTTAAGTAGATTTTATCATAAAATTTAATTTGTGACGTAAGTATATGTTTATGTAGGTAGTTAAACATAATTTATAATAAAACCATGTGCAGAAATATATACTAAAATTGTTTAGCTTATTTCAATTTTAGTTTACCCATAGCAAAAGCACGTAATATACATAGATCATATCTCAATTTAATGATACATGTATCTACAGTCTCAACGTATCTATAATGTGCTTATTTCACAACAGTTTTAACTTCTCAGACCACTTACTTCCAACTTTTCGGGCCGTCAATTAATTAATCGAGTATATCGACATTCGACCCGATTTCAGGAGCCCGAGTTCGGTTGACAATCTGAGTTATCTGATTAAGCACGCTTTCTCTCGCGCCGTGTGTCACACACGCAGTCCGCCGCCCGCCTGTACATGTTGTACCTATGCGTCGCCGCCCGATTACACTCTGACAACCTCTTCACATTCATTTCATCACTCTATTTAAATAAATCAGCATTTGTTACACATATTCCACGAATAATCTACGCAATCGATGGCTTTTTAAAATTTTACGTGACAACCGCGAGAAATCATTAATCAAATCATTGATATAATTTATTTTCAAGTAGGTAGTACAATACATTTACATAACCTATACCTACTTTAGGAAATCTACATTAAATTTGCATTAATCTAATTTGAACTTTACTTTTATGACGTTGACTAAGTTTTTTTTTATTTACCTAACGTAATGTTACTCGAAAAAGGTAATGGATAATGTTAGAAGAATTTATTATATATAGATACCCTAGTATCAAAATTGGACATTAACCCAAAGATTCCCGAATAGGTATAAAGCCCTAACTGTGTAACTAAACAAACAATTCAATTTATCAGATTAAATATTTCTATATTGTTAGTGGCATATAAAGTACAGGATATTTAAAGAAAATACCGTTCAAAGACAAATGATCTAATTAAGCCGTGCGCTGAACGTGTTCTCTTTATTTTTATATCGAATTGAATTTCTCTTCCTTTCTTATACAACACTATTCAAATAATCAACAAAGCTCTTAAGCCACAGTGATTAAAATCTAAAGTGTATTGATTAATTATATCGAATATTATTTATATAACATTGCATGCTAATTTATAGAATGTATATTTTATTTATATACATGTTTGTAAGTGAAAAATTGTCACATACGCAACTAAAACAAGTCCTGCGGAAGAATTAGTATTTCAGACATAATATTGCGTTCCGCTTTTATGAATCTCAGTACAAGTAGTGCGTGAAAATAAATAGCGGAACGGCGTTATGTGCGTTCGCATCATCTGTTTATCTACGGGTTTATGTGAACGATGCGTGCAAATAGTTAAGTAACTTTGTTATGCAGCGACATGAAGGACTTCGATTGTTCGATGCTCGAGTTTTCTGCGTCTGCTTTTTGTCCGTCTCGGCCGTTTCCTCGTTAGCCGCAGGGCGCGGCGCCCATCCATCAGTTCCTATCTACTTTATGACAATTATTTATGTTCACTGCGTGGCAAAACTATTTCGCTTACCGTTGAGCTTTATCGATAGCGCAGAAGTAATGTCCTACCGTCTCGATACGCTATATCTGATACGGATACGTCTGTTTGTTAAGTGCGCTAGTAGTTTGTGCTAGTTGTTTTAACGCCTAGGTTATTTGCTGCGAATGTTCTCCGCAGTGAATGTCGGTTTCGACATAAATTCTGAGCGGAACTGTGGGTGTAACTGCCGTGCAGTTGCTTACAGTGTACGTGGTGCTATTTATTTTACACCAAGTGAAATGTTTTATCAATGAACATTTTTGTTCCGTAAATAAACCAAGTTAAACGTTTCTCACTTACCAGGAAGTCAGCGTTTAACTACTTATCACTTTATTGCATATATAACGTTGATAACTATTCTTGTTATCTTTGTATTAAACATGCAAATGCTTAAATTAGTAAGAACACTCACAGTAATTATTGTATTATTATTAATATATAATTATTTGATATGTGATTGATTCAATTCTTATACTTTACTGAAAAAGATTTAAATACAAGTGAAGTAACTTAATGTATCAACCATTCCGAGATTTCATCGAAGTTTCTGAGCAACTAGTATTGTCAGTTGACTTTGTTATCGGAGGGGGGCAATTACTGTACAACCACGATGGAATCGGAGCAAATCCCGCGATCCGTCCACCGTCGGATTAAAATCCGAAGTCGCGTTGTAACACTAATCTGCTTAAATGTCGAAAGGAAATGTCAGATTGTAAAGTGCAGGGCTTTGAGTAAAGCGTGATGCGGCTTAAGCACCGTACCTACCGCTAAGACCGCAGCTTTCATGTTCTTACTTTTTCCATGCCGCAGGTAAATTATATGTTATCGATAAACAACAATCATTTATTGACGAAAGTTTCGTACTAGGTTAATAATAGGATACTACAGTATTCTAATATTATGAAAGCGAAAGATTAAACTAATTTGTTCATTGTTAACGATCATTATTAATTTTACATATGACAAAAATATTTTTATAACAAATTATTGGATTCTTATGATCAAAGTGATTGGAACCGGTTGACTACCGACTGGTATCTTGTTTCGCGTTTACGTACGTATTAAAATATATTAATTAACAAATAATGAAGCCCGATGTGCGATGACGATGTCAATGTAACAGTAAACAATATCAGTGGAAACAACGTAAGCGCGGATCGAGACCGAGCCATGTCGCCGTTGCATAATTGAACCTTAGATCTCCTAATGTCGTTGATTGCGGGCAGTTGTCCGCCGCCGATGCTATCAAGGATTGACGCTAAATACGCGCGCGCCGTGACAGCTCCAATACCGAAACAATGACGAACTGCGCATTGCGTAACGCCATTTACGTCCAGCTTTACTGTCACTCAATGCTCGAATTAAAACCAAGTGAAAGTTCATTTAAATATTTCAAATGTCTTCTGATTAGAATTTGTAAGCTCATAATTTAAACAGAAATCATTCGAGCTTCGCAAGAATTGCGATTAATTAGGCGTTACGCTGATTACATGAACATTACCGAATAATACGTAATATTTTGAAAGTGTAATAGTTATCGAATGGAGTTACGCGAACCTGAAATCGAACGTGGAAAATTCACGCTTCGTAGAGCGGCGCGCGTTCCTTTTTCAACACCTGAGTATACGCATTGCCTATGATAACTGTCTTTCTAACACTCTGTTTACTCTGTTCTTCAATTTTAAATAAGCCTATTTAAATAGTTTTAACCAGTTTTATATAATACAGTTCGAGTATATAGTATAAAACCAAAGTTTTGTATTTTAGAAGAACATAAAATACCTAAACCTATGATAAATGTAGTACCCATTCTTTACTTTGGTATTTGAGCTGATTTATTTTCATAACAATAACTATATATGTCATTAATCGTTCATACAATTAACTCTCTCTATTGATGCTTGTGAGCTTATATTTTTCATAACAATAACAACATAATTATTAACATGTTTCATATTAATGTAAAACTTCTGGGACTTTTTAGGTCGATAAACAAAACTGCCGAAAAAACCAATTACATTAAATTCACATAAATTATTCTTAAGAAATAAGGAAAGCCATAAAAAGTACATTATATTAAGGTGCGCTTGTAGTTGACAAATAACCTAAAGTATGCCAATAAAGATATTTAAAGATTTTTATACCTACTTCTTTTGAAATCAACTATCTGCCGCCGTTTTAAATACTATAAAGGAAAACTTAATGTGATTTTACAAAGTTACTTGTAATTACTTATTTATAGAACTTTATACTCTGTTACGAATACAAAATTAAACAATTGACTTATGTACCATTAATGTAATTTAGATTTAATAATAAAATATAGGTATATTGAGAGTTAAAAAGTCGTTATAACGAGCTTTCGGTTGCATAATTCAGCAATTTATAATCATTAGCGTTTTTCTGAGACAGGACGAAGCGCTGGCGCAGGGTGAGCGGAGCGGAGCGGCCGCTCACAAGGGTGCAAGCTAAATTGAGATATCTCAACACTTGATTGATTGCGAACATGATTGGCATCTTACGACTATCAGCGGCGGGTATGTAAATTTTGTCTCCTTTTATCATTATGTATTGTTACAATATTTTTTCTTGTCGTCTTTAATGCAAAATGTTCATTCCACGCGAACGCTCTCTGTGAGAAATATTCGATGTATCTCATATGACAGCCCTTCACTGGTCGGTGTCGAGGTATCGACTCGGCGGCCGAAAGGTGCGCGTCGGTAGGAACTGTACGCTCCGAATGCCAACCGTTATAATCCCTCATCAAGCGTAACATGTTGAGTGTAAAAGGCATCATTAACGATTTCCTTAAAAAGGCAAACCGGAGCAATCATTAAATCGTAAAATATTGCAAAAAGAAAATAAAAACAACGACATGTCTCGTTACGCGAGTTTCCGTTGCTACGAAAGTGAACACAATGATGTCAGTGTAGCGATAAAAAGTAGAGCAAAAAATATCCTGTGTAAGCGAGCACTTTATGCATGCGAGAGACTGTTTAATCGTCGCTAGCTCACTATCGGTACCTATCAAACAATTGAAGGAATAGTATAATCAGTTGCATTTATTGTATTCGAACAGTTATATCTAGATCATATTTTTTGCACTATCGTACGTCAATGAAAAGAATTCCTCGTTGAGGTCGAACGTGTAAACAAAAACGGGTAAAGCTCTCGACTCGTTGGAGTAGACAAGCGGAAGTTTATTAGTGGCGCTTAAAAGGTATTAAATGACATTCATATGTAAATTATCTTAAGCCATAATTGATGTATTTACTCGTACTGTTCAACGTATTTTCATGTTTTAGTAATTATTTAGCATAATATGTATAAAACCTATTACACTGATTATATTCAACAAACAAATAAATTGCTTAAATTAATCAAACATAACAGATAATCAGCATTAAATTTAAATGTACAATGTATATAAAATTATTAACAAGCGAAGTACGCATGTAAAATACGTAAGTACAAAGCCATTTTTTCTTAAAGATCTCTATTATTAAGTCAAAAGTGTATCACAGCCGTATACGTGCAGGAACATAAACCACTCTGGCCCTTTGCAAGCTCGATGATTAATTGCCCCATTTTGGGACTGATCGATTAACTTTTGTACTTTAAGTTTGTATAAAATGCTTCAGATTCAAACCCTTTATTTTTTGCTATCATTTTAAATTTCGATTTGTCAACTAGGATTGAAATGCAAATAAAGACTAGCGCATACAGAGTTTACCGTAGCGTGCGAACATTGATATCGGGTTGCATTACGAAACAAATTTAATACTAAAAGGCAGCTTCTCATAACAGGAGATTTATTTGCAATAATTACAATATACAAATTAGATTTAATTAAAATTCCGACATGGAACCAAAATCTACTCAATCCATCCTTACTGAAACGATTAACAAAAGATTAATACACCATTACCATAATAATTTTAGAATTCCTTTAATATATAATAGGAATTTACTACTACAATTTACTAAGAATTATCCAGTACCTAACAATGTTATAAACAGAAATTGCTCTGAATGTCCATCTTTCTGTGTGGAGATTTAAAACCACAAAAGTTATCCGTGTTGTTTTACTAACATGGAGAGGTAATTTCAGGTGTATGTAGGTAGTGCATGGCAATTGTGTTTAATTAGGTGCAAAATCCCGAATACGGGTTGTGGTGTGAGCTGAGCGGAAATCGCAGGTCTGATGATATCGGACGGAGGCAAAGCTCCGCCGAAACAAGGCGGTGCCGGCCGTAATTACAATCCCGCCACGCACGCTCCGCACCGACCAAATCTCTCTTTTTACTAAATTTTCTTATATTCCCTAACCGCTTTTCGACACGCGAAACATATTCGCATCGCGTGTGAATATTTAACTGTCAGCCACGGTAGATGACTAATGACTATAATTGCTCTCGTAGACATGTATGGTAATTATTGTTTTAAGTTTTTAAATAAATACTCATATCATGTAAAAACTAAACGCCGATAAAATTGTTAGTTTAAAGTAATGATTGCCGCGAACTCCGACTAATCTAGTTATGCATTATAACTACGAGCGTAATGTAACTTATACCTATACCTATGCAAATCATAGAATAGGTATGTGTAAATAACTTTATAGGCGATAGTTAAACTAATACATGCGCGTAATATGCATAAGAATGTATCGGTGTTTTTATTTTCTTATTGAAACGGCACGGAGGCTCGTTAAGGAAACACGATGTTTGCCGCGTCGAAATTATTTTATCATAATACGGTAAGGTTATTGTTTAAAGGGAGCGATATTATCCGAGCGGCCGGCTCCCGGGGCGGTCATTGTGTTCCTATATGGCGAATGTCAAAAGCTTCGTCTTAATTATCGGGCGCGGCTATACAATGCGGACTCGATTGCGGCGAGATAAGCGCTCTATATCTATCTAACTTCATATTGAATGCCCGGCCGGACTTGCGGCCCACTTACTGCCTTAATAATAACTTCAAACGTATGTCGCATTGTATCTCTGATTATTCGATCTAAGCCCATTGAATACAGATAAAGCGTGTTTGAATATGCTCTCGTTGTCTAAATGAAAATTCAAGTCGCTATTGATATTTATGCTGTTTATAAGGCGTAGAGTAAACTAGCTTACCGTGAGATGAGTAATGTTTATTGTTTATATCTAACTTATTGATACTCGTGATTTTACACAATAACAATGTAGGAAATTTTTTGCGTCATTATCGAAACGAGATTAACCAGATTAACAAACTAGACTATCTGGTTTTTCAAGAAACTTGAAAAATCATTAAAATAAAGGTAGCAATTATATTGTCCCGTTGTGGTGTTTACTCTCATTTTCTAGGGAAGTGTCGAGAAACAATAATGCCAGGGGATTTCCGATTTCCACGGAAAGAACACGCGAGCATAGCATTTATCATTGGCAATGATTTTTTGTCTATTGAAGAAAAATTTCTCACGGCATAATGCTCGTCTATTGTTATGCTATACAAGTCATATTTAATGGGCTACTCGATTAAAACAATTACTATTGCGTATTCTTAACACGTACCAGTACCTACACAATAAGCGACGCACGCTTAATATTAATTTGCTTGTTCAAAAATTACAGGATTTTAATGATTGATTAGTCGATAGCTAGACATAAAACCTGTTTGCTTAGCGGGCTACACTCGAAAGTTTAAGTGTTTATGTACTACCTTTTTTAGGATGGATTTAGTTACAAGATAGTTAGAACAAATTAGTTTTATACACATAAGTAAATAAGACTAATATACTATTATATACTATATAGATACACATAGTTATTCTAAATAAAATTTATAGGTATGGTAACATGGTACCATTATTATTTCCAGTTTATTAAAGCAAAGACTCTAGATTATATTACACAACGTTTACAATCTCTAAAAAATAAGGATAAACAGTGGTTTTGAAAGTAACTTTTGCGATGGTGTCCGTGAAGCGAGAACCGGGAGTCGCTTGGGGTGAAACTGACACGTCGCTTGCGGTCAGAAGACCCTGGAGGAGACACGGCCCGAACAGATAGATCGTACAAGCAGTAATAATATTCATTTTTATATCATTATTGTTATTGTAACTACATTCCGTTATTATATGCTTCAAAATAAAAATACTTCTATTTTATGACTTAAATAAATAACTTTAGTTTAATAACATACATAAAATCGATCAATTTTTTACTACAGAATACAAATACAGAAAGAGACTAAAGTGTTTTCTAATTAATTCGTTGCTTTAAGTTAACCTTAATTTATAATATTACTAGAGATTGCTTGAAAATATGATGGGTAATAGGATAAAATATGATACATTTACATGTTTAACAATCGTGTACATTGTACATCTGATTAGAAAATTTGCAAAGTACACACAAAGGTCAAGCAGCTACGAGGAAAAGTTAAGATCAATTCTAGCATACAAGCCAGTACGAAGTAAACACCGACAATCTTTCTACCTCACGAGGTAGGAAATTCAAAATTAAATAGAGATGTTAAACGCTCGGTTGCGGTCATGTTTTACGATTGCTCATGCCTCTAAAGTGCGTGGTTAAGCTTTCTAAGATCCGAGAGGTAAACATCCGGTCGGCTCACCGTTAAGGGACGGCCACTCAACTAACTACAAATTCCTTATTTCTGTATGGATGCCATGAAAATGATATTGCCCATCTCGTTAGCTTGTTTCAATTATTGGAATAAATTTTACCGCAAACTGTATAGTCAACGTTTTAAGGTCAGCAAGTGAAAAAGTTGTAAGTATATATTATTATTCATCGACGTATTTTTCTTAGGTTAGGCAGGCAATTAACTAGAGTGTCATATCTTGAGCTAGCGTCTTCGGACCGTTAGTTTTATTGTTTCACTTATAGCGCCACACTAGGTTTTTTGATACAATAGAGACACATTAAGACAAATACACTAGATCTAGAACAGAAATCTAAGTTTATCTTTTAGATTTCTTCCCGGCCGGGTATCGAACCCGGAATCCATTGCGTATCAGACCGGTGTGGTAGCTGCTTTGCCACGCGGGTCGTGTCGAAGGTCCGAAATTATTATTACCCCGACCGCCAAACACTTAACAATAATATCGTAAGATTATTTTCCTGCTTAAATCATATAAACATGACTTACAGAAAATTTTACACAAAACATTATGCAGACATATTTAATTTGAAGACAAAAACATAATCGTTACAATATAAGTTATATCCAAATGTAATTTATTATTTTGTTATTATTACATTCAAACAATGATGCGTAATACTTGTAATGTAATGTAATTGTTAGTCGTTAAGTCTAATAGCCGCTATAATTAATTGAGCGCTGATGAAACAGCTTCGTTGAACTTGACAAAGAAATCAGTATTTATAATTCAATGGGTATAGTCGCATATTTAAATATTTTATTAATGAATTGTATAAACGGTATGCATAACTAATATGTGAATGTAGTAAATATTTCCACAGCTCCTGTATATTCGAATTATGTTCTCACTTTTTCTTTGTTATTAATATCCTCTATGACGTTGAAGATGAATAAAAACGTTAACGTTTATTTTTTATCGTTGAGTTTTATTATTAAATAGCAAATTAGGTCTTAGGACGCAGATAAAACTATACAAATTTTATTACGAGTTAGACTTTATGTATATGTCAAAGGTCTACTAACTAAGATATTGTATATTTTAATTGATTACGCCTGACTAACGATTGTAATAGAATCTTGCATGGCAGATCGATTAACAACACTGTAACGCAGATTGTTCCGAAAAATATTTTTCCAATACAAATAATATTATGCCAGTCTTCAATAAGCTATGTGTAAAACATTTTAACACGAGTGTAATCTGAGAACACTGGTACTAGCTCTAGTTAATAGTAACTAGTGGTTTTATTAGGGATGTCGACTGGATGTTGATTACCCGAATAAGATCGATATTAAAATCGATTCGAATTGAAGTCTAAATAGTGACTATCTATAAATTAAGTCAACACAAAATTCGATAAAAATCTCTAGTCTAAGCATATATGTCATTGCAACACAAAAAACCCTATATCGATTTATTGGTACCAGAGATTGGTAGTATCGATTAAAAATCGAGATTTTAGTCGAAAAATCGTTTTATTTATCTCATTTCGCCGTCCCTAGCGTCTATTTTGTTGTTGATTTCGATAAGCTACAGATGTTGATTTACTATCCAGGTCTGCATAATACAACAATAAGTCATTGAAACGATTCTGTACAACATTGCGCTAATACTGTAAACGTGTAAATTTGTTATCGTTCCGCTTCAGCGCCCAGGTGGAATTAAATTAAAATATTTGAAATGTCAATTCAACTTGTGCGATTGATTGTAGTCCTCCATTTTATTAAATATATAGGTACTCACGCAATTAACTCATACATGCCATATATCATATGAATTAATTACTATTAAATGTACATCTTTTAACACAGCTTGATAATCTTGTTGATCTTTCTTATAGTGTTTGTGTAATTTCTGCACGAGTGAATTAACGTTCACACATTGTATGATTTGTTTTGTCAAGACGATAGCTCGAATCTAATTTGTGTCTAATAATGTTCAATTAGGTAATAGCTGTATTAATATCAATTTCCTAAGAAAATAAGTCAATAAACGTTCTTAACATGTACTTCAAAAACTATTTATCGTCTAAATCTGTTAAATTTGCAATCTCCTCTTATTCACCTAGATATGAATATATAGCATGCCTGTTAACTTACCTTTACAGTTTGGTTCTTGAGTGGTTTGTCTGGGTCATGTATGTACTCGAGTGTGATGCCGTAAAACTGGCCCTTGTTGATATACGTGATGCGGTCATCTTCACGTCGCTGCGAACTGCTGCTGGCCGTTTCTAGGTGGTACTTGAACCCGTACGGTGAAAACCTGAACAAAAGATAACAGAACTAAGAGCATCGAAAACACAATATTAGATAAGAACGACCGCGACATGACGCCTCCTTATGTTTCAAAGATCAAGATAACTTTCAAAAACTTGCACATTACTCAGTAGCACAGTAGGTAAGTCTGCGCGCTGCAACATTTGTTGAAACATAAAGTGCACAATGAGAGCTGGTTTCTGTACCATTTAGAAAAAGTGCGATTTCTTCTTTGAGATACTTATCTACAGATACATGTTCTCGACAATAAAGTTTCCATGAAGTAAAGCAATAAA
The DNA here is from genome assembly GCA_018249915.1 of Cecropterus dorantes dorantes. NCBI lineage: Eukaryota > Metazoa > Arthropoda > Insecta > Lepidoptera > Hesperiidae > Cecropterus > Cecropterus dorantes. The sequence goes on from DWLI01000004.1 coordinate 13,269, forward strand.
AGTAAGCAAAAAGTGGAAATCTTAATTGCGCTGCCAGTAAAGCTTGTCAGCGGCGTCGTTACATAAAGGCGTGGAGATCCAGTTCATAGTGCGTAATGAAAAAGTGAGTTTTCTCGCGATTTCCTGCACTCGGGATTAGCGGAAGGAAAACCCCGCTAATTTAGCTGCGATCGCGTGCCGCGACTCGTTAGCGGCCACGCGTGAGCCGCGCGACGGCCGCGACACGCGCCTCTCGCGCTTGTCGCCGATCGCGGCCCACGCTGGACGGAAAACTAGGAAACGGCGATGTCATTATCGACCGCCTCTATTGTATTCTAACTTTACTTGTGTAACACGATAAAAACCTATAAATCCTTGCAGATTGTTTAATCTACTGATAAATCACCGGACGGAATGTACGTGTAGCCAGTTTGCGTCGGCTCAGTTCTTGACTCGCGGTTACACCATTACTTAAAGCTTATTGAAAACAATTTGGTAAACAACCCCGCTGATGTTTGCGATTTAAACTGAGCTCGAGCAGATAAAGGCTGTGTAATGCAAACGCAGGCCGACATTGACGGATCGGTCGCAGCGGTGCTCGCCTATCTGATTCTCTTTAAGTTATTCCAACCACAATTTCCATTTGTGTCATGACTCTCCATTGTCATTTAAACTATTCTTATCCTTTCCTAACGAACAATCGACAGACAATTGGGATAAAGTATTCCTATGTCATCAATTAATTGCGAGTATCGATATGATACGTATAAGCTGTGGACGGCACGCAACACCAACGTATAAATGCGAATGCGCGCTTACTCTCTACGACAATCAGATACATTATCGCTTGAAAGCCGAAGTCGAACGTATACTATAATAAATAACGCATTGTTTTCGAATGAGCTTCATTACAAATTTCAGCAGCGCAGCGGCCGAAAAAAGACACTTCCTGCGTGAAGGCGAAGCCCTTTCATGAATAAATCAATCGGTGAGGCGCGGAAATTGATGAACGGACAAAAAGTCTCGGAACGTAGGAACAACAAAGTGCTCGCAATAAAAACGCATGCCGCGATAAGAGTCGCCGGGCGGCGTCCCGCAGAGCCTCTGCGCTCCACCGCCAAATTAGATGCGCATAAATCAGGTCCACTTAAACTTCACCACGCACCGATCACAAAGACCTGTGCTACGATTACCCTATTACAATCGCTATACAAAGTTTATCAAAATAAGCATTGAAAGATCAACAAATATACGTTGCACTTGTGTTTTTGATAATATAAATGCGTAAAAAGTAGTGATGAAAGAACAACGTTTTGAAATTTCTATTGAAAGGCCTAACACGGCACGACTTGTTATTTATATCTTAAGTCTTCACAAGACTAAACCCAAAATCGAAGTCTTTTAATCTTAAGACAAGGCCTTCCTCAAAAGACTTATAAGACTCGTTTACTGGAAATATTTTTAAGTCGAGGCTAAACTTTAGAACTGTTCAAATTACCAACAAAATATGTATAGTTACGTATATTCGTTTCAGGTTGGCTAAAATTATTTGCACGAATCCTAGAACTAAAAAGTCGCGACAGCTAAATATTAATTTTACAGTCTATTTAAATTTAAGTCTATTTGATACGACATAAAAGACTCAATTGCTTTCACAATTAATAAAAACTTACTATTGTAATGCATAATTAAATTCATTAAATAATGCAACGATACTATGCTTTGGGATGACGACTAAATCAAGTATTTTTAACTTATATTGTATTTTGTTATTTTTTTTTTCAATCTGTTAGACTTATAAAGATTTACAATATATTATGTGGCAATTAACTATGTTAATGCTAGAACTTGTAGACACTCCCAAGAAATTTAAACTTGCACTGTATTTTACCAAGTCTAGTTCATCTTGTAAGAAAATTTATGTACAACATATTAGTGGAAGGAAAACTGGGCGTAGATGCATCATGGTAAGCGCTGTGGTAGTTAAACGAGAGCGTTTAGGTAGCATAATGGCAGACTGATTGCCGGCTGCCGGCACCGGCACGCAGTGTCTCTACCATCGCTCACTGATAAAGTCAAATTATTCGCTGCCACGGCTCCGTTAAATAACACTTTTGCTAACGACAACATTATTTGAAAATACATAAAAAATAGATTTCACAACGTTACTGCCACCCATAAATATGTAGGTACATATCGCACACAACTTACTTTCTAATGGTATTTATTTACATCGGAAAGTAGGAAAATCAAAATAAATGTTTTCCACTTAACAGCGAAAGGGAATGAAAATGCAATGTCAATGGATACTAACGGAAATAACTATGCCAGAGGAATGCTGCTTTAGGTACCTATTAATTTTGCTTAAAGCGGACAGATGTTAGAATCGCGTGTAGACCGCAATCCAGAGACATTATTGCCTTATTGTACGATCTACGCTATTTGCAACATACATTTTATTAAATATTTAAATCTGCAAACCATAAAACTTTTTGCTGGAAAATGTAGTATAAAATATTTATATAAACATCCAGTAATATTCTTCGGTATATTTTATATAACAATATTCTACTTAATTAATTCTTGTATAGTTAATAATCCTAATATACATTCAAGTTGCGGCGACACCTTGATAAAAGATTTGCTCACCCCAAACCCTCAACTGGTATTTAATGCTGTGAAGAATTCACCTTCATACTAATGGGTTGAGAAGGCAGTAACCAGGACTAATTTTAACTACAGAAGGCCAGTGAAGGACCTAGACTAGCAAAGACTAGGAGGCTTCATAAGCTTAATGCGGAGTAATTCTAGTCAGGATGTAATAAATTTGTATTTTTAAAAGCCCATCACTGCCTATTAGACACCTCTTTGTGGTGATAATGTAACATGTATACAAGCTTTGATTAAGTTACAGCTTTTAAAACGCTCATTCCGGTGTTGAACATTGGAGGAGTAAACATGGTAGATATAGCCGGCATTGACAGACGGCTGGGCAATCGTAGAGTACTCGGACGGTAAGTAATAGTTCAAACATTTGTGAGGGCGTTGAAATACTCGTGTTGAGACGAGGACTTGTAATCAGCCAAGGAACGAGCGCGTATCGGAACGAAGGTAATTTAAGACGATAGAAGCGACCGAGTTATTTGGGCCAAATGCAAGCAAGTAATTATCGAGATAATAATGCTAATGCACTTATCATGTTGACGACTGTTTCCGCCCCGCCTCGCAACGCTAATTTAACGATTTATTCCCAAAGTTACTGTTACGATTTTTACTTTATAAATTAGTTATGTAACGAGCAAGATTTTTACGTAACTATTTAAGTTCAGACATGAAGGCGTTTTATTTAATTACGAATTATAAGAATAAATGTAATACAACAATTCGTTAAGCACTACTGATAAAAATAACGTAAGCCAAAGTATACTTGATAATGTATAGCAATCAAGAATTTTATTGTCCGATAAACTGAAAAAATACTTACGTATCCCAGTATCCAAATAAAGCGTTGCGTGAAAACAAAGTGTTTTTTTTATTATTTAACAGTTACTTAACAAGTTGCGTGCTAGATATTCATTATTATTCGATGACGTTAACAAGGTAAATCATGATTATTTTTAGGATTCCGTCAACTTTTAATTGGCCACGTTTTTGTCTAATTACACTTTATAACTCAATTGATATTGACTTATTCATTGATAAACTTATTTATAAATGATTTTAAACTAATTAACAAATATTTATTTTGACACATTTGAGGTATGTCTTGCGTTTAAAACTTTCATGTATCGAAAGTTCATTTAATTAACTATAAAGAATAAAAAAATCCATCTAACAACGTCCATTACGATGAATAGTTACAAAACAATTAGCTTTGGAAAAGAAATTAGGAAATTATCAATTTACACACTTTTACTGTTGTATTCAATGATCACGAAGTTCAAGTTAACACCTTTTGCTGTTAGAGTAATAGCGTAAGTGTTTAACAATAGCATGCGTGTCTTGTGAGGTTTCTATCAATGCGAGGGCCATAATTTTCTCACGTTCTTCATAAGACGCGGTAATACACACTTTATCGATTTCCAAGTTCAATGTTTTTAAACATCTTTAATTTGGTAGATACTAAAAATATATTTATTTTTGAAGCTAAAGCAGTAATACTCAAGAAAAAAAATAGTATTCAATATACCACAATAGTTTTGTAAATGTATGATTTAAAATGTAACAAATTACCACAGTACATGTAGGTATAATGCAAGTCTAAGGAACACGTTTAAGTCTTTTCTATGAGAGTTTGGAAATTATCGCGTCATCAACATTTTCGTGGGCGTTTAGTACACGATGTATTTTCTAGAAAGAATGTCTTTATCTAACAGTGAGGTGCAAAGTGATTAGTCAATATAGTTGGTGTTTTGGCTTGGTACACAACTTTGCGCTCGTGCCTCTCTTTACGAAGACTGTAGTCAAAAGATTTGAAATATTTACGGTTGATATTCACATTTCTTTGTATCTACTTCCGTGTATTCAATAGTAACAAGTTAAAGTCAAAAGGTGTTTAAAAAACTTATTTTGAAAAGGTCAATACACTTTTATGTTGACATATTATACTTTTCAATATTAAGTATCTTTAAAAGCAAAATATATTCCTAAAATATTTCTTACAGGAATATTATACATAAAATATAACTTGTTTAACTGTACACTGTCTTATACACTGCTGTAGAGTCATATATTTTTTCATGAAATCTGAACTTATATGGCTGAAAATACTGTCTATTTTATTTGAAAGGACTAGTCAGATTTGAAAAAATAACATTTTACAGGCCATACATCTCACAGGCCATACATTGGGGAAGGTTTAAGGTTCAATTTACGCTACTATCATTATACATCGAGGTACTATTTTTAACCGCGGAGGTATGGGTAACCTTATGATATTGAAATTAAGATTATGATGATTACTTACAGTTTGGCGATTTGTATTTTATCAGCATCATTCTGCCGACCGAAGTCGTGCCAGGGGCGAGTGCGGGGTGCCTGCGCGGGGGAGTGGTGCGCCGAGGGGGTACCGCGGCCGTCGTCGCCCACGCCCGGCTGCTGGCAGATCACCGTGTACTCGAACGACTGCGTGGACAGTAAATACCGTTTAATTTACCAAACCATTAATTACCTTTAAAGGTGGTAAAGTTATTCGTGGCTGAGTCCGCGATATCGGTTTAGTCCTGCTGTTTAATGAAATGTAGCGGTGCATTGTTCTGATTTTATGGGCATAGTAAGCAATTCTTTTGAAGAAGTTTTATGTTAGTTAGCAGTTTACAACTTATTTATATAACAAAATTTGTAAAAGAGAATACGGTCTGTTCTTGTGAAACGATGTGAGTTCTGCAGCCAGCGGTCAAATATTACCAAATCCAATAAAACTTTAACACTTATTAGATGCGTTTTAATCTCTGAAATTAAATTAAAATTCCTGTGCGTTCGCAAATTCAAACTAAACCAAGATACTACAATGCTACCCTCAGCTACCTCATGATAAAAATAGGTGTGAAAGATAGAGTAGTAAACATTTTAACACGTAAGCTGATAACGAGATGATCAGTAGAAGCGGGCATGACCCCATAGCTTATATAGATCATAATCTTCGGTCAGTAACCGAATGGGTGACCACTAAGCACTTTAAATTCATGACCGCTTTCGGAGAGCATGTTAAGATGTCACTTAGATAATTGGAAAGTTGTCGTTAAACCTTGTCGGAAGCTTTATAGTTTACTATTTATGTCAAAACATCCGACAATAGTTTGCCAATAACACATTTTTTTATTATCCTACACTGGAGCAGTACAATCTACGTTAAGTATATTCCGGGCCTCCCCAGTTATAAAAAAATACACTTAGTAATGGAAAATGGCTATAGCCATAGCCTTCGAGCTTATTTGACAAAGGGAAATCTTTTGATACTTTGGTTATATTGCGACTCCTTAACACCATACATCACTTGTCTTTATTAAAAACTTGTAAAATACAGGATATTTGATACATTTTCTATGTCATTATTCAGAGTCTATGCAATTTCTGGTCTAGAAATGAAAAATTGTCGTTTATCTATGTAATTCTCGAGTTAAATTTAACCTCGTAGATAGATACGGTTTCATTTTATCTTCAATTTATGTATTCACGGTTTTCAGTGGTTATCCATTTGTCCTAAATATCTTGTTACATACAAATTTCTGGTTGTTTTAAGGCCTACTTACAAACATGGAAATGGTTAAAATAATGTTTATGATTAAAACCCAAACTCCCTAATGACGAAACTAATTAAACAGTTAAGTCTTACTGATAAAAAAGTGAAATTTATATAGAACTACTACGACTAACTTTATTACATTGTTCGGAAATATTGTATATAAAGCGTATGGTTGTCAATGACATCTGTCTTATTATTTCTATAATATTAAGATGAAATATGCCTAAAGTAATTATGTACAATAAATATCCATCTTCGTCTGTTAAATAATATTTTAAATGCCATACGGTTATCATGTAAACAAAGACCTATAGTTGTATGTATGTGTCTATTATTAATAACACAAACGTAATAAAGAGCACACACCAAACGATTTTACTTTTAAACAGACAAAAAAACGATAATCATTTTCAAAATTGAGGAATAATAAAACAATATTTAACAATTTACACTTGATACTGACTAATTACATTTTAGCAATATAATATCTACAAAAAATCCTATCAATACACAAATCATATGGAAATGATTATCACTTAGTATAAAATTAACTTCGAGTTGAGGTTGTAGGAGGCCATTGCCAGTCCACGTGTGATATATTTTTGCATAAACATTTAAGTCACTCTGTCGTTATTCCAAAAAAATACATTGAAGGTCGTAGATTCAAACATTTAGCAGGTATGTTAGTAAGTAATAAAGTAATACTAAATTCTATGTAGCACAGTAACGGAATAAGAATGGTACGCCCATTATAAAGCAGTAATAAATCAAATATGAGTAAAAAGTATGAATTCGGGTTTAAGATTAACAATAACAATTTGTTTTCACTACAACACAAAAATATTAACAGAGCCTTGTGATAGCCTAGTAGTTGAAAGTCTATTTCTCGAGGGCTCGAGGTTCAAATCCTTGGCACCTGATTGTAAAATGATGTGAGTATTAGTAATTAATTATGTAATGATTTACAGGTAATATTAATAAGTTGTGCACGGTGATACAGGTGGTTTAAATTTAAATATACACCGTTATATTGTCTCTATATAATCTATCTCAGCAGATTATATCCTAGAAGCTATAATTTATAAGAAACATATGTAATATATTTAAATCTATACTAATATAATAAAGCTGAAGAGTTTATTTGTTTGATTGGACGCGCTAATCTCAGCAACTACTGGTTCGAATTGAAAAATTTACTGAGGATGGCTATATAATATCACGCTATATTTGTATGTTTATTTTTTTCTTACACAGTAGCGGGTGAAACCGCAGGGCATATCTAGTATTAAATAAATTGATAAGATATTGAATATATGTGAACTAACGTTAGCCGCTTAAAAAGTTAGATTCACGTGTCTTCTGAACTTCAATGAACGGATTTTGATAAGATATGTAATTCTATAACGTTACTCTATACCCGTATTGCTATTAAATATTAATTAAGTAAATATAAAAAAGATCGAAATTATCCTAATATATACACATGTATGTTGCATACTCTCCGCATTTTTTTTTTGAAAATGTTATTTATGTTAAGTACAAGAATATACACTTGTAATGTTAAGTATTTAACAATTTGGTGATATTAATTTAATTAGTTTCATTACATAACATCACAGGTACTTCCTAATGACTAACATCATGAGACTTTTTATATATTAATCATTCATAAATTAGCTTTAAAACAGCTATTAACTTATGATAATGATTTCTAATTTGAATAGTGTTACGGCTACGTCATCGCGGTAACGATGCGGTAAGTAAACGTCTATATTAATAAGAATAATTTAAAAAAGGTTGCTAAGGAAGCTTACATTCATAAGTGGTTATGGCAGTATGGTGAATAATATATCAATAAGTATTATTTTACCATAAAATTCAATATTGAGTAATAAAGAAATAAATACAACTTCTAGAATTACGACACTAATAAAGGTAGTTTAAATTGATTTTCAGTGTTTCCTATATAATAACGCCTGTTTTTCGTCCAATTGACAAGTAGGTATAGCATTTCTTAAACACCTTTTCTTATTTGGGATTAATGAGTATGGATGTCACAGAAAAGTTATTGTGCAGTGACCATTTAAGTAAGTGATCTTAGGAGCTAATAATCTAGACGAAAACTTAAATATTTATATATAAATACGAGTAGGCAAGGACAACCAGCCTAGAACCTTATTTCTTTGTTATTTGTCTACCGACTTTTCCCCTTTTTTTGTTTAGTACTTATTGATGAACCTTAGCGTTATAACGAAATTTAAAAAGGTTATATTCAAAACCAGCCGGCAAAATTACTTAGTTACCCTATAAACAAGCCTTAACAAAACGTTCGTTTAGGATTCAAAGTGCCCACTTGCCATCGTTTTATTTACTGAATACAATAGTAACTAATGTCCGATCTAGATTATTCCAGTACCTACAGCATAGTTCGTGAGCGACACACCTAGGAACTATGAGTCCTTCAAAAGCACTTAGTTGTAAAAGCTTAACCTGATTATACGCATAGTCATGTCAATTTGTTTTTGTAATATATAAAGCCATAAATTGAAAGTCAATGCGAGCTGTTTGTTCGACGTCTCTACGCAAACATCGTATGTGCTATTGGCATACTATAGAATTTGTTCGTATCGCATCCGACTCTATATTTTAATACTCCTAGTAAATAGTAAAACAGTATTGGTAACAATGAATATTTAGGAAATTATTCATGAAGATAGAGATAGCAAAAAAAATACAGTTACTCAAATCAAAAGTGGCCACTGCAATCAGTCACTAATCTCAAATAGGACAGCATTCGTCCTTAAAATCCGAAAAAAGTTGCTATCCTAGAAGACTAACTAGAAATGCCTTACGTTTCTAAACCCATTCTGCCACCTACAAGATAATTATATTTTAACATGGAAATTATATCAATATTATTAAATAACTCTTTTCTGGCTCATGATTTTCTTTATAAATTTTAGGACACATTTTATTACTGAGTGCTACGTCATTTCAGTATACATATTAAACGAGAACTTTGTGCTTGTCGTGATATTATTATGTTGCCATCACCAGCACGCCTATTTTTGTGATAATTTTAAAAGTAGGTATAACAGGAAAGCTACAGTGTTCTAGTTTAAGTGCGTGAATACAAATAAATGATATTCAATGATAAATGATATTGAAGATGTAATAGACGTCCTTTGTCCATAAGCAGCAACGACCGTGTAAAATTCGGGTGGTATACAAGCTCGCATACATTTTATAAATTCCACAACAACAGAAATCAAAAGGGCTAATAATATGTTGCCAATCCTGTTTTGACAGCAACAAAATACGGAAATCACGTATCTTTATTTTATTTTGTTTCTTATTGGAATTTGTGATTCGTTCGACAAGGTCATATGACTCTTATCACTTTACAATTTAAAATTACTGTTTTTATGTTACAGATCACTGCAACCCTATTGCTCTATATATACATAAGTGCTCAATCCAACTCGGACTATGTGATCCACTTTTATGGCTTTACGGTACTTGAGTCTCTCTACATATATCGACGCGGAATCGATTTGCGCCGGAAAAGAAAAACCCGTATGATATTTATCAATCAAGCAAATGTCGTGATATAAAGCAAAACAACGATATTTATTGTAAGCAATGTTGTAAAGTCTGTCCTTAAATATCAAAGGTGACATTTTTCGACTATGTCTTATTGATCTTTTTTCAATATTATTATACTAAACGTCAATTTTTGTAAGTACAAAAATGTTCATATCCCATCAAATTATCTAACGACAAGGGTTACACCACGTTACGTAATAGTTTTGGCAAATGTTTGGATATAAATCTTAATATCAAATCTATAAACTAATTAATAGTGACAGCGCAATTTATCGGGCTATGAATACCATGGTATTGGTATGTTGATATGGATATACTTATATTCCGTATTTTCGAAATATAAATACAACAATGTCTGTTTTTAGTTACCGTTTGTTAAACTGATAAGGTAGTTATCATTAATCCAGCAATTCGTGTTCTGAGATTTAATAATGGGTTTTACTGGTCGAACTAATCTGCGCGTCTGTAAGTGTGGAGGAACCCTAAAAACATCAAGCTCATTAAAGGCGTGTTGATCTGAAAACACGCTTTACGCTTTTAATCTGAATCAAGGACTCTCACAACGTAAAACAAAAAACTTATCACTTGTTATGATATATATAAGTTTACCCAATTAAATGCCAATATATTTAATGTTAAACAATGTGACCAGTGAAATCGGTAATGCTTGTTTTCTTTGTAATTATGTATGCAGTTAACATTTTTTCTGTTTGTATCGCCTATTCCAATAAGAATGCCCTTACGAGTGTAACGTATGGTAAGATACTGAAATAAGAATATTTCTTATAAGGCAGATATGCGTATGCAAATTGAAGAACGCGTTTAGACTTTTACACTTACTGATAAATCAGTCTTTAAATAACCATTTTTTTTTCTTATCGTTAGTCAATAGATGAGTAGAAAAGCGATTTGCGAACAGGAAGTTTACATGGAGATGGAAATCTATGTCTATAATCCTTACATTGTTATATCTACTCATTGATTTTTCCAATAAATTTTAAAACAAATTTTAAGATGACAAATGCCTTAAATGAAACAACAATAATTATATTCATCAAACCCTAACTGTTATTTTTTAAAGTTGGTAAATTAAATATGTATATTAAAGCATTAAGAGTACCTTAAAAAAACATTAATATATCTACTGTATAATGTATAAACGAACTAAAAGTAACGCTGAATTTATTAAAATTCTTATAATCCTGTATTTTACTTCGCTTCCGCGTTGTTTAGCATAACTACACTATTTTATATTTTAATGTTATTATGTTTTAAAGAGTTAATTGTTCCTCATGTTTCGCCTTGTCCTTGAACTTGCTTTGTTGGCGTGAGATTCGTAAATAATTATATTATGTCATGCTCTTTGCGTTTTCTTTCATTTAGATGACAATGGATAGATATCATCGACATTATCCACAGTAAATGCGTTTTAGCATTTGAAATTTATGAAACATCTCTTAGTTCAAGGTAGTTATTATGCCAAAATCTAAAGTTAATAAGAACTTGCATCAAATATGTCACATAATTATAACATAACATTAAATAGAAGAGCGCGGGAGGGCTTATGTAATATTGCAGGGCATTAACTGATAATCATTAAATTTGAAAGTGCTATTGTAAGCATAATTTAATTAAATATCACAGCGATAGTATTAAGTTGGATATTCAATATTCAAGCCGTGCCCAACAATACGTGTATAATAAATGTAAATACAATATGAGGATAACTGTAGTGATTATGTCCGCACTGAAGCATGTCAATTGTGAGTTAGGTGATAAGGTTTGTTTGTGTCAGTGTGTGAGTGGACCGCCCGCCCGCGCCCTCGTCCGTTGTGGCACCGACCTGCTGAACAGCGGTGTGATCTCGAGGAGTGACAGCATCCGCTCCGATGCCGCTGTCCGGCGACGGCAGGTCCACCGTGAGACCAGCGGCGGCAATAACACTCTTGCTGTGATAGCGAGGAGCAGCATATCGGTCCCCGAAGGCAGATGCCGAAGCCGACTCTGTGTCGCCGTAGGGAGGAGCCACCCTTTGCTGGTAACCTTCGCCGACAAAATACTCTCTATAGTAAGGCTCGCCGGCGAAGGTCGTGGATTGGCGCGGGTACTGTTCGCCGTAAGGGGTAGGACTCGGCGTGCCGGGCGGCGCGAACATTTGCGCAGCATACATTGCGGCGTCCGGCAGGAGAGAGCCGGCAGAGGAGGCCCGCGACGGCACCGGGGACGGCGATGCCGCTTCGCCGGGCTCGCCGACCGCCACCTGCGGACACACGCGCCTGTTACACGCGTTCTCCCACGACAATTGTCCGCTCCTTAACGTCGACGCGTACATGCCGCGTCGAAGCACAGTTCACAGCCACGTACACTAGGATCGTTCGATCTCAACACGCTCACGGAAGAATTATAAAAATCCCGGGATAGTTCGGAGGTCCTCGAGGTTCACCTATGTCGCCATGCACTGGGCGGGCAGCGATGGCCGGCCTGACGGGGGCGCGGGCGGGCGCGGCTAGTGCGTCTCGAGCGAGGTGCTGGGCACATCGTACGCTAACCGCGATAAATAATACATGAGTAACCGGTAAGGAAAGTGTGTGAGTGCGTGCGCGCGCGACGACGGCGTACGGACGTGTGACGCACCTTGTGTCGCGGCGGCTTGAGCGCGTGCGGCTCGGGCTCGTCGACCACCTTGCGGCTGAGATCCTCGGGCTCGCGCTTCACGAGTCCCGCGTGGAGCAGGCCCGACAGCTCGCCCAGCTCCGCCCCGTGCGCGCCATTGGCCGCCTTCAGTGATCCGCCGGCCCTGCGGAGGGGAGACAGGCGTGATTGGCGACAATGCGCGCGCGCCGCTATTTCTACGATCGACCTCGTAGTGCGCGCGCAAACTTGTCACACTATCATACTTCATCTTAATATTCAAAAATTTTCCTATGAAACTAAATTTATTAATTTTACTAAAAAAAAGGTTATTTGCTATTTTATACAAATATGAAAAAACCTCAATGGGAGAAAACAAAATATTTTGTTAATGATATACATATGTCAATGGTTGACTTACTTTTATAAATTGAAAAATTACAATACTTATTTTTGTTTTATAAATTTGTACATTTCATAATACTTAAAGAGTCAATGTCAGTCTACCACATGTATTAGGAAAATTATATGAAATAATTAATATACATGAATTTATAAGATAAAATTAAAAAATAAAAATGATAACCAGTAAATACTATTTTATACATATTTATCACGTACGTAAGTCCAAATAATTTGTAATATCTTTGTCAAGTTTTATATTTAATTTAAGTTTTTGATCCTTAATTTTGATTTGGGGACTACACTTCATAACCAGTAAGTAAAATTAGTTATCAATATGTTAAAACAAGGTAGATATATACTAATAATAGATTTGTCTCTGTCGTGTCATGATCAGAATATAGAGCTACGGCATCCCTTGCCTGCCCTGCCCTGCCTTGCATAAGGAGCGACTGAAAAGACACAACTAGAGTTGCGGAAGGTGAGATTGGGAACTCGGACAGAGAGCGCTACGAGAACTCTAGTTGTCTTATGAAGATGCCGGAATGCTCTACATAGAGCTAAAAACCGCTACCAATGAATTTTAATGAAAAAAATAAAATTTGTCAACTTTTTTATACAAAAAGATCGGATACAGGTTGTACCAGCCCATTAAAACTTTCAATTTGTGTATGACAGGTAAAATAACAGAAATGTTAAACGTTAATCTTTTCTGATTTTAAGGAAGAATTCTACAGGAGTGCTGCTAGGAAGCAACAAACCTGTAGCTTCCTGAAATAGGAATCAAATTCTAATTAAGTCTAAATATACCTAGATATATGTAATATGGGCTACAGTGACTAAATGTGAAAACAGCACACACCTAAGATGTTCTGACAACTTATCTCTTGGGTAACACAAAAAGTAAAAGAGCATGAAGTTCCCTTAATTAGTCGTTACTCCAGACACTGAAAGTAAATCTCCCTTAAAACACTGAAACGCAAACTTATACAGAGCTAATGAATTTCTTGGGGTGGAAGCAACGATTTGGATCTCGTGTAGTAGACCCAAAAGGTACTTAAAAATAGGCTACAAGTCTAAGAAATCTAAGTCTAAGAAAGAAATAGGTGCACTTTTAAAAACATTTTTTAAATAACTGTTATGTAGAGGCCCATCCGCATAGGGAATTTACTAATATTTTAAAGTTGGTAGAGTTATTTCTAGTTCTAATCTGAAACCAACACTGTCGCATATATTTGTGTTTTATGACAGTATCGAATATTCCAGTTTCTTTACTCGAGACATTCAGCCTTAGTTGTCATTAGTAACGCACTTTTGGCTGACATAAAGTAACAGTTTTAAAGATGGTAGAGCTTTATGTGGTTCGCCTCCGGAAGCACCAACGCCACACCTAGTTCTGTCTAATAATAGCAAACATTGCCGTATACTTTATTTTGCTTTATGCACTGCTGTGTTCTAGTCTGAAGGGTGTTTGACCCAAGACATACTTATCAGAGGCATTCCAATTTAGTCCTTAGGCGTAGCAACGCATCTGTGGCTATTCTCAGATAAGATTATTGTTATCTGAAGTTGATTACATATGTCCATGGGTAGCAGTGGCACTTACCATTCGCCAAGTCCACTTTGACTTCCATATTATAACAAAACACTAACATGCTATTTAGAGTTGATATTCATAGATTGCCTTTACCGTTTACCTTAAGGTTTTCGTACTACTTCGACTTCATAAAAAACAGTGTTCCAAATCATATATATTATCATCTCCATTTTCTTTCTTTTTTCGTTCGTTAACGTTAACAATTAATATAAAATAATAATATGACTAACACAACGTAAAACTAGCACATACGACTTCATACCTAAAAAATCTGAACACAACTTAAAGGGCGAAAGTAGTCGTAAATGTACTGCACTATGAGTAAGTACGTTACTATTATCATTTTATATGTATAAAATTAAAGTTGCAAACGAGCATGCAATTCATCCGATGATAAGTGACTATCGATAGACCGATTCTACCTAAAGTCAAGTACAGGTGATTCGCCACTTGTAATCGCGCCTTATTTAGGTCTGTTGGCATCCAAGAATGCTCGTATATTTAATCAAAATATGATTCATAAAGATGTTCATATATCATAAGGTTAAATAAAAGCTCATTTTGTATCTTATTTTAAAGGAGTCGTGTATTTTCCGATTCACATTTACACTTTACCTTATTATTTTAGAAAAAATACCCCAACACCCATTTCCTTGATTACCTAAAATAGTATATTTTGGCACCTATTATTATATATATTAAGTAGCAACGATTACCTAACTAAGTATTTGATAAATATTATTCAAAGACCAAAACTTGTTTGAGTCTCCTTCCACTAATTTACTAAATCAAATAACTATAATAATGATAAATAAGCTGTAACGACTACCATTTCATCCAGCACCCTTATGTTCCATTAAAACAATCAGTGTTTATGTTTACGCCCATCATTTTAAAGAACATTGCAAGTTCATAACGGAAACAAAAACGTGAAATGTACATTACAATGTATGTGAAAAAACGTACACTATGTTTTGAAGAAACAAAATAAACTCTTGCTAAGAGTACATATGATATTTAAAAGGTAGTCCATATCAATTTTACCCAAAGGTATCAATTAGTGTACTTTGTGGTTCGACTCAGGAGACACCCCCTGCAAACCTGTTTTAGCTCTTTTTGATAGTACTGAACACTGATGTGTTCTGGTCTTAAGAATGTAGACAGGGGATCATACTTATGCGTGGTGTTTCAATTTAGTCGTCCGGGGTAGTAACGTATCTGTAGCAAACTCGGTAAAACTAATCTTATCTGGGGTTGATACAGATGTCCGTGACTGCATTACCACTTAGCACCGGATTGACTGCATGCTCATTTGTTATTCCTATATTATAACAAATACCGAAAATAATACTAAATTATACTTATGGTGAATAAGGATAGTATGTCTCATTCTAGGCGTCTCGGTTTTAGAAAGTTTATAAGCATTATGTGATACAAAAGGACTTACTAAACCAAATAAGATAAATGAAAAAAAAACAACAATAATATTTACATGTAAACAAACAGATGCACATTCACAGAACAGGTTCATAAAATCTAATGGAGTACAATCTTGATCTTTCCCCAGATAAAAAACCTATTCGTAAAGTAAGTTAATAATGGGTAAAGTTAAAGTGAGGAATTAGTGATTACTAGTTTTTATTTAAGCGATTCCTAAGGAACGAGCGTTCGTGAAGGAATGTAGCTTTTGTCTTTTGAGTTATGTTTAAAATCTAAGCAATTTCCAACCTTTACTTAAAGGAACATACATTTTGATTTAACCCTACGACAAGATGAGCACGTGAGCTAACAGTCGAAAAGTCGCTACTACTTGTAAAACATGTTTAAATGTATTTGATAAACTGACAGACTTACAAATTTACATACTCGTACATTTCACCTATTTCAACCGAGAAGCAGTTATTGCGTTTAGGTGGAAGAGTGTGGTTGCCGGCGCACGTTTTGACGCGAACCCCTTAGTCTTGACTTCAGATGAAACCCCTGCCCTATATAACGCTGGTTACAGAGACCCATGGGCAGCAGTAACCAATCAAGTGAGCATGCTCGATTGCTATTTCCTTTTTATATAAAAAAAAACATGAAAGCATCTTCCTAAGAACTAGCGTGAGAGGGATCTTCCTGAGGACTAGGCACGTCAAATGGTTGTAGAAAGGTGCACAAATTTAATAACGTAATCGTATACATGTATTTATTTAGAATAGAGACTATACGTTATACCTACAAGCTACGCCCGATTGATTGTAATTTATAGCCGTTAATTAAATGTCTGGTCTGGTTTTTTATTTTCCAGCGTGATAAGAAGTTTAAAATCAAGGTTGACTATATTACTTTTCGTTCATTTCCATGTATTAGATGATAATATTTATCTTATATCTATCTATCTGCTCCTACTTACCACTGTCAATGAAATTGATCGGTAGATATTTCTTATGCAACCCGCAGACAAAAATCATTTATCTAAGTTGCAATAAGTATAATTGTGGAATCAAAAACAATAAAGTATCGTCAAAAGTATTTTATGTGCATAGGATCTTTAGGTGCGCGTAGTTCTGCCTGCGATTCTTATTTATAATTGTCCGAGGGGAGATAACGTCTGTTGATTATTTCGCTGTCCATTTAAGATTATTACAAATACTGCAGAGACAGTTACATTAAATCATGTAGATTTGTTCGCATGTGAGTAAGCACAGTCACCTCGGTGAGAGGCGCGGGGCGCGGCTTTCGTCCGGCTATGTCAGTGCGCGCCGATTTATGATAATTGAAGACATGTTTCATTGGCGCTCAGATGTTTATTTTAGATAAGAACCTCTCGTGGCACTATTTCATGCGTCCGAATTGGCCGGGACGCGCGACCTCCCGCGAGCTCCGAGCTCCGCCGGCCGTGTCCGATTGCAATTCTCGCTTTGCTCATTCCTCACGATTTATGCATACGATTTGTAAGAGGAACACGACGAGTGTGAAATCGCACATACGATAAGATAAAGTTCGACTTTATAAAATATTTCAGAAGGTATCGGCAAATTTTCCACGCCGCGACTAACTCGCGGAGGGCGTAACTAATTTGTAATTATGAGCAATGCCGAACGGAGATGCAACTCCATGTTATGACATTACGACGCGACGAGCCACTTTTTCAAAGCATGCGAATTAAGTTGGGGTTCGTTGCGCCGACGGCGGTGGAGGATCGTTATTCATGGATTCGAGGTACAATGCATTGTTTACTCGTCAATGTTTGCGCCTCAAGGGATAGAGTGAGCGCGTCGTGCTGACAGCTGAGCAACGACTCGGCTCTGTGACTAGACAATGAATCCTAATGTCACAAATTTCCATCAACAAAATTTACTTGAATAGAAAATTCTTCGCTGATGATACGTTACTTCTACGCTGTTGTAAGAAGTCATTTTAAAGTTAAGAGTTAATTTCTACTCTCTACTTCAACTCTATATTGGGATACCTTATTGGGATCTTAATTTATTATTATTCATTTACTTAAACTACTATACAATTACTATATCTACTATACAATTGGTATTGAATTATTACGGGTATTTTAATGGATATTTCATTAAACACACTGTTAGTATTTATTTGACGTCAAGAGAAAGTTAACTAAGACCTGCTAATTAATAGCCTTAGCCATTTCCATTCTCATTCAATATCATTTTCTGTAAATTGGTAAGATAGGCGTAAATAAAGAGATTATTCTAACAGTTCTGTATAAGTAATTAGCTCGGAACAAGAAAAAAAATACTATTTGAAATAATTACAGCTTTAATATTACATAGATTCTATGTACATAGTTTATTATCATAATGAAAATAATATTGAGAGCTTTTATTATATTTATGTACGTAGATTTAAACAAACTTACTACCATATAATATATTTAAAAGACGTTGTATGATTTACACGCAAAGTTTATGCATAGGTATGAACTACAAAGTGAGGACGGGAACTTTCCCAAACTAAGATAATAATCTGATATGGGTATCGTGTTGCACTAAATTAGCATAACACTGTATGTAATAAAAGATAAGAATGAACACCTTCTTTTGCAACTGTGTACTGTATTTTACATGCAAATATACGTTTTTCTATGAATGCAGAAATCGAATTCGTAGCGCCGAGATGCAGTCGTCTTTATAATTATTTGCAATGTTTACTTAACACCCTTTCACACATGATGAGACATCCACAATACAAAGCTTAGGGGCAGGTAACCCCTGCACATGTGCGTCGCGCCACACTACTGTGCACTTATCCAATCTCTTATGAATTATAATAGATTGTGATAATTTAACGGATCGACTACATTTGACATAAATTCCTTAAAATTTACCTTGGTGTCCAAATACCAGCCACAGATAGCACCTACGATACAGAATGATCTTGTAAATGCAAATTAAAATTGAGTACATTAAATGAAATACAGTAGTATTGTAATAAACTATGGATTTTATTTAGCACGTTCATTGTCGATAAGCTCTTTATACTCAATTATAGTGCATAATGTGAGTAAATTATGGGTTATTCGCGTGAACAACAACCAGTATCTGCATGATGTTATATATTGTATAACATTTCCGTTGGATTAAAATCGTGAACTTAATAAAATGGTAATGTTGTTCTATGTAACATACTTTATTTCGAACAGAATCATTTTTGAACCGAATCCAAAAGATGAGAAGGTTCTTAATTCATCTATTTATTATTAAACTTAATTCGTTTCGAATTAAAATCTAAATAGTCGAAGTCTAGTCCACGCTTTCAACATATGATGTGGTAAACAAAACCATAAGCATACGCTAGTAAATAAATTAAATATTTAATGTACACGGAACCCTGCAAGAGAACCGTTTACACTTGACTTGAACAATCACGATAAAAATCAAAAGCGAGGACAGTTTATACATCGTTGACGAATAGATTAAAATCTATTGGGCGATAAAGTGAGAAGAAGAAGGCGCTTGCAGCGGATGCGAGTAACGTAACTCCATTCTATTTGAATATATCATTCGCCTAAATGTAGGTTTATTGCTACTTTTCTCACGGAACTAATGTATTATCAATGTCTTTAATTGAAACCGATTTCGCCGTATCGTAGCCGTTAATGGACGTCGTCTCATAATAAATAATAAATTTTGAATTTGAAGGCCCTGATCATGATAACTAGGTATATATTGAAGTGTTTTGAAAATAAAAATGAATAAAAAATAACAGACGGCAGCTGCAGCAAATAATTCGCGTAGGTAACTGTAACGGTAGAATTGGATTTCCCAACCCGTAGTTTGAATAGGGTATGTGCGATAAAGGATGGTCAAGAAGAATGGTCAAGCCTCGATTTCATATTTTGCTACGCGATGACCGCCGCGGCCGGGGACGTAACGATGTAACTACCTTTTTTACGCATTATCTTTATAAGAGGGTCGGGTGTTTCCAAGGGAATTGAATGGCATTAACTGCTATGACATTAACAATACAGCCGTGTCTTCAAGAAGGAACCGGTTTCAGACTTTAATGGGTCACACGGTTCCAGCTCCCGAGTTTTTGTGAAGCGACCGCGACTTCGCAACTCGGATACTTGCTAAATTGTATGTTCATTATTCATTCCCCGAACATATACTAACATATTTTATATATCATATACGTGTAATACATATAGTATTACTTAGTAATTGATAGTTTTTATTTTATTTATTTCGCTGGCTAGCTTTGTTTATTTCTTCTATTTTATTTTCAGAATCATAAAGAAATACATAGTTTTCATTTATAAAAACTATTGAGATTTGTTTCCCTCGCTTGTTTTTCAGAATCACATACAATCAGTTTTATTTTACCAAAATATTGAAAAAATTGACCCACTTACATATCCTGATATGCAATTGAACACAGACTTTAAAGAATAAATAGAAAGGATTTAAATATAAAATGTATAAATAGGTACGTATGCAATATGACATATTAATGTTCTCTACGGCAAACTTTCTTGATTTATAGTAACATGCTTTTTTTTCACCAATACTCATAATAAGTAAGCACATATCGTCCTTAAAGCGAAGAATGTTTTGTAAAGATGTGGAGAAATTGAGTTCCCGTTAGCTGCAAGAGCTTACTGTGACAGGGTCAAGCCCTCCCGGAGCCATCCCATCGCGTGTTTCTATGCTAATCTAACGTTAGTATTCGAGAGCCACCGACAACTATTAATGGTTATAGCCGACGTTTTCTCTTAATAGTTCTAATATTATCCGAGGTCCTGCTCTTAACAGCCTAGCGCCCGCGCACTACGCAATGCGTTTACGAAACAGTGTAACGCCTACGAATCTAGAAGAAACATAATATAGATTAAACTAGT
The DNA here is from genome assembly GCA_018249915.1 of Cecropterus dorantes dorantes. Lineage (NCBI taxonomy): Eukaryota > Metazoa > Arthropoda > Insecta > Lepidoptera > Hesperiidae > Cecropterus > Cecropterus dorantes. The sequence goes on from DWLI01000004.1 coordinate 34,080, forward strand.
TAATATCTATATCTATAGAGTATTCAATTCAAATATTACGAGCGATTTAAACAACAAATACAGCGCCGAAATTGACGATCTGGCACTGAACTATATACGTATTAGCATACAAACGCATGCGACACAGCATGCACGGATGGGTGCGGGCGAGTTGGAGCATTCGTTATAATTTTGAATGTATGAATGAGAAATAGCAGCGCTCGAACCGGGCGCGTGGGACGCGTGCCGACAATGAGCCGAGACAAGTCCTGGGCGTCCTTGTCAATGTGAGCCGCTTCCAGCCACATCCGTCTATTGTCATTATTTGTATTTATGCACTCCCGTAAACGGTGACGAGGATGACATGCCGAAACAAACGGTTCCCGTCGGCGAGATACATTCAGTACACAAAGATGAAGACAAGAAAAGTGTGTGGTACCATACCGCACGCTGAGCCCAGACCGTGTGTGGTGTAAGAAGCCCACTCGTCAGTAGTAATACCATATAAACTAGTCATTATTTTTCATAAGAGTCAAAAACCCACATTTTAAGTATTTATCTACAAGTTCACAAATTTTCTTAATTGTAAGTAGTGGTTACCTCTACAAGAATTTATAATATTAACGCCAAAAAACGCTCATTAATGAATAAGATAGTTTTAAGTGTGAAGTACATTAATGCAGTCCTTTCTACATAAAGAATGAGATACGGGCTTTGCTCATTTTTGTGTCGCCATTCAAAGGATGCTGTTAACAACCTCTTTCAAAAAGCGAGCATAATTTGATCGGGGTCACATTTCTATGGGAACACCGTTGAATGCACAAACATACTTACGCAATTTACTCTTTAGACAACTGTTATTTATTTAATTTTACGTTTAAGCTAATCTTGACTTTTTATATCGTAAGCAGTGTCGTTTGATATATAAATAGTCCAAATTCATGAAAACTAAAAAATATCTTCTAATTCATTTTAATCTTAAGTAATGAAAATAATTTATGATTACAATACTATTATGTAGATGTAATCCATAAGTATAAAATATTGATTTATTGGAACAGCACCCACATTTAATCCAAAGTATCGATAAAAAGATTTGCAAAAAAATTGGCTATCAAACGGCGAAAGGATATGCTAATACTTAAATGATATACGTTGGAAGGCATAGGGGTAAGACGTTCTTCGCAGTTGCGAACTCTTATTTCGATAATCCCGCTATAGGTATTCAAATGAGCGCTTATGATTTATTGAGTGGAACATTACCATTTTTATTATTTGTTATTCTTACACCTTTCGTTGGGGCCGGAAGCCACGCGGCCTCTGTCTCAGTGTACTCGCCCGTGAGACTCGCAACAACCGCCTGTAACTGAACGCGTATAAAAACTCTACCTACACAAAAGATCGCATGTACATTACCATAGTTTACATATAAATTTTACGCGAATTCATTCCGTATGCACTGCGCTAAAAGTTCGGCGATTATAATCACAATTATTGCTCCGATACACGAACGATCGATTTGATGTACGGCCGTGAGAATTGGCGATTGATTTCCCGGAATTGTCGTGATTCGACATTGATTGCTTCTTATCTAAAACACTCAATGATATTGACGTTGAATAAGCCAATGACTTCGTTTACATATGTCTTTGTATTACCAAAAGTATTGACAGTTTAAATTAATAATATAGAGCGTGTGAAATAGCACATAAAAAGAAAAAAGAAAGTCATTAAATGCACTTCATTCCTATCTTACTGCATTTGTATCTAATACAGTTGTTTTGGTGTACAATTTGACTGTATCGAAGCAGACAAACAGAACAATTTGTATCATTAACATTGTTATAGTACGCAAACATGTCAATGGAAATTTTCGAAATTATTTTATTTACCTATATCGATTAATATATTTATGTACCTACTTCGTTTTTGTTTGATTCTAAAATGGAGCAAGTTTTATAGTTAGCTTAACACTACGTTTTATTTCTTCTTAAGTATTATCACACAGACATATAGATAAATTTGCATATTACATTGTAACCAAGCGCTAGCGGTAATATTTTACAGCATTCGATGAAGTAGTATCTATCTATTATTCACAACTATTTGACATCTCCTTCCTTGATTAATTCAAAATTAGTGAGGCAACCAATAAGGCAACGGTAAAAACCAAAATATATTTGCCATAAAACAAGATTTATAACTTACTGTTAATCACAAGCAAATCATACGATATTTGTTATGTTTTCCGTAATTTTGTAGATTGGAGTACCTAACTACGAGTTAAAAGAAGTATCGAATATCTATACCGATTATTAAAATCACATTTAAATGCAAATATAGTGGTGCAAATCAGTTACTTGTAATGGTTGTTTAATAATATAAAATAATTTACGACAGAACTTACGAAAATTGTATACAGAACTTACGGCCAGACTTCTTTATGCAGACTGAGATGAGTATCTTGTGCTAATGGCGGCAACTTGTAATAATCGGTGACGAGCGACTGAGGCTGCTGGTCTTCTGCCACTCCCAGTACCGCTGACGTGGCCGCACTCAGCGGGTGCTCCGCTCCGCTGGAGTAATATGCGCGCCAAGATTCGCCACTCACTTCCATCACCTCCTTGCGTCTCCTGTTGACAATAAAAAAATGACATTAATATGTTATTCTAACTATACTTTTACTACTACGTTATTTGCAAATCTTTTCGAATCAAATCCTTAGTGACCTGATGTCACTATAGCCTTAAAAATATTTAAAAGTTCATTCATTAACTCGCTATTTCCATAAAATACTGCGACGATACTTAAAGCGTTGCGTAAACATTGCATAAATGCATGCGTCAACAACCACATGCTATAACATCTTCTGCTCATAACATTTAATCAAATTTCATTGACTCTGGCGAATCAATGGAGTAAACATAGCGTAAGATACTGGTATTCCAAGCTTGTTGTTTTATGACTGGATCGACTACAACTTACGAACCAGTTATTAGGCGTGACCATTTTGGTACGAATACTGACCTTTGATGGTACCATCAGCGTATAACGTGACGATATAATACGTACGCTAATTGTTGTGCACAACAAGACATGAGTCAGCGGAACAGGTGGCCAGTTCAAGTGAACGGATACATTTTTATTATTATCAGATGCGAATCGGTCCTGGTGATCGCAGTTTTGGCAAGGTTCTATGTCTAATTTGGACGATTGGTGTAGTGTCGAGAGATCATTGGACGGGTGGCCATACGTCACCGCGACAGGGTCGCTTGGTGCCGCGCAACCTGAATGTAGAACAGGTCCAAACCACTTGCAGAACCGGAAGGATACGAGGCAAATCCCTGTTCCCTCGCCAACCAGTTTAGGTCGCCTGACGTCACGCCCAGCGGTATCCGACGATGCAGACAAATAAATAAAAAATGTTGGAAGCACGCGTCGGACGAGTTTGACCGGATCGTAGTTCTACCTGATTCCTGTTCCTGGTGTTTGTTGATATCACGAGAGGTCATTACTTATTGTTATTGTAGGAGATGTGCGCCGATGACCTACATGCACTTCAAATATGCTTACAATGTTAAGACCTAACTGGAACGTTTAACACAGCATATGCATTGCTTTATCGACTTGTAGGAACCAATTTTTTAAGATCCTCAATTTACTTCTTAGCTCCCTTATTTTGGGTAGATTGTAAATAAAACAACTTATTGAACAAACTCCTTACTTATTAGTTTCGAGAAGTCCATGTCATATTACACCAATTTTGAGTGTAATTTTATAAATAGCAAATAAAAATGCGCAACAGGTTACACCTCGAATCTCAACTTGATCAACAAATTAACATAGGCTGTTTGGGAATGTCGTGTTAGTGTCAAGCGAGAATAGAATATGCGAATTGGTTCAGAAAACTGGAAAAGCCAGCTTCTGGCATTTAACCAGCCGAAGCGTGAGTCATTTGACGAGTTAACTGGCAGGCGGTTGCGCAGGGGGGCGGGCGGCGCGGTTGCACCACGTGAATGAGATTCCGGTAGGTGCGCACGTAAAAATCGTGCAACGAATCTAACAGGTTTGCTGGGGTCCTTGCGAGGCCATCGGGACTGGTCTAACCTGCCCTGCTCAGCTGAACCTCGAATTTCCGACCGTTTCCTATCACGTTCGCTTCGACATGTAAACACACGAGCTTAGGTTTACTACGGAACAACGGCAACTTGCTCGCAAATCGACATTTGGACGAGCTTTCACGTTCAAATGTAACTATCTTTTTTGGCGATCTTTTTTATCGCTTTGTCAAGACTATAAATATAATTAATTGATTACTCTTTCTTTATTGTCAATTGTTCGTGGCATGCAAGTTTCGCAAGATGCCTACTCTGCGTCTGTTTGTTTGGCGTTGACTATTGAATAGAGCGATTAGAAAGTATTGCGCACAGCTGTCACGAAGACGTGACGTATGCTAGAGCGGAACGGATGGCTCGAGTAAAGGGTTGAAGGAGTCTCTGTTACACAAATAAAGCATTCGATTCGGGCATTCATTCACAACCGTTTGTCAGATGTCAGCAACTTTGCCCTTGATACGTTTCACGACTACGTCGTTGCATTAAATGACATGTCGTAGAGTATACACCATATGGTTATATACAACCTACAGGTCAATTTCAAATCTCTATATTACATGAAAATACATCAACGTCAGTATCGATCTGATGAATATTATCAATTTGAATGGCATATCCGGACTGGTTAAAAATTGAAATTGATTCGCGGAATCGAAACGTTCCAGACAGTGCGCAATGAGAAAAATAAGAATTTTGAGTTCGATTGAAGCTGAGTGACTGTTCAGATGGAGATTTATCTGAGGTCGCGGCGAGTGTACAGAAAAGTGTCGGCGGCGGCGAGTTTCGAAAGGCGCTCGTCCACGTCCACGTCCGGTGTCGCGTCCAACTATCGATCATTCGGTTCGTTAATAAATAACACGTTGGCGTCGTTCGCCGCTTATCTCGGCTGTTCGGGCATGTGGAAAAATTTGGTGTAGGTGTCGTAACGGAGCGGCACGCATGTCTCGTAGGGTTGCGTGCGCCCGCCTGGCGTGCTTATCCTCTTCGGTCGTTGCCACTCCACTTCATTGCTTCATTATACGCCTTAATTAAAATAAAACAGCCTTAAAACAAATTAATACTTCTTAGGATATCTCGCTCGCTAATTCCGTCGACTCAACAGATAGTATTGTGAACGGACGAAGAAAACTTTTATAAGAAGTCCATTTATATTATTTTACATGTAGCGTATGTGGTGAATATGGGTTTAATGTTTTAATCGCATTGCACTAAGCCTAGCGTGAAAACAGGCTCCGCAGCTTCACCTCTCTCACCCGACAGGTGCGGTGGCTGGCGGGGAAAGTATAAGGGAGCGGCTCAAATCTACGCATGTTTTATCATCAGTGATAAGAGAAACTAGTATCGATCCGGCTAATGACTCATTAAACTGGACTAACATTGAAAGCAAGTAACTGTATCTTAAAAAGTTAATATGAACTTGGCTCGCCACAGTGTAATGTTTTTATTTTGATTATAAATGCAGAGGACTAAACATGTAATATGCAATATGAAATAAAGATAAACAGTAAAATGATTATATCAGTTTTTGCAAACTAGATTTGCTATACCTTATATTGATAAAGAATAATACACACTTAATATATCTACAACGTTACTGATTAAAAGAGATAAAAATAGATATTTATCTCTTGTTTTATTTAATGTACAAAGAATGAAGTGTACGTCGCTTTTGTCCCATCGTAATAAAAATAAACACACACCACGAAAAGAAAAAAAAACTATTGATAAATATTAAAGTCGAATAAAGGATCGAACCGTAATATCCATATTTAGTGATAGTGACAATGTGCCATTATTAATCTATTTTACATTCTGGCATTGAACCTAACGATCTGAAAGGGAATGCGGCGTTGCTGCATTTCGTCAATTAAAGAATTCGCTGTCTCGGATTGTGGCCGCGCTGGACGCACGCTGTTATGGCTCCACAAAAAAGAAACATTCTTCATACCAGTATAAATAAATAAGGGATGAGTACAGTCCGCATGCACCGAGCAGCCAGCACAGAACGAACCGAACGAGAAGCATTTTCGACAAACCTCTTTTTGCGCCCTGACGAGGAACGCATATGCGATGATTCATTTACGGAGTTCTTCGCCGTATAAGTATGGCTAACATTATTACTTCTGTTTTCTTAGCAGCATTATATACGCTCAGCAAGAAATGTTTTCTTGGAAATATGCGCCCACGCAGATTAAAGATGGAAACGCAACATGGGCACTAAATAAGTCATGTCTCCTGTCTGCGTAACTAGTAGCTCTCAAGTGATCTCAAAATTTTATGACAGTAAATTATTCTACAGGTAAAGTTTCAATTGATCACTACTGAATTGGTTGCCTTGTTCAAGAACTTGATAAATCAATTTTCCAAAATAAAGTATGATATGGCTCAATATTTTGCATGAAATTTACAACTTTATATCATAACTAAAAATTCGTTGATGTAAATATTAAATTGGTGCCTATTGTTATAAATTTAATAAAATCTAACCACATTTCTAAAAGTGACATTTGACATGAACTTAAATTTTATAAAAGGCGCTTAACATCCCTCTTCATTCCTTTTCTTACAAAACCGTTGACCGTTGAATGACAGGACTCTTAGCATGACACGAAATCAATGAATGTTCCTTGAATCGTGTGGTCCGAATTGCACGAAGCATTCTTTGTATTGTCCTCGACATCGTGACGTTGGATGTTGGTTGTCTCCCAACTAAACTCATGTCTACGGCTCACATTCACGATTTTGAATAGCTCTTCTACGTGAAATATTCAAAAAAATTGATTGTGGTATTCATTTCATACACATTATAAACTAACTGAAGATAATATCTTCATATCATATTTTTATGTACTGTATATTTTAAATATTGAGGAGAGAACGCGCCCGGCAACGTTACCATGCAGGCTTCCAAGTACAATTCTCGGTCAGATTAATGCCTAAAATTTTACTCTCGATATGTGTTATGGAGCTCACAGCCACTTTATTAAAGTACAATAAGGTTAAGTTAATTTAAATCACCATTAATTTTGATGAAGACTAATTACGCTTTTAACGTGGAGTATTTTACAGATATATCTTTAACAAACCAAAAAAAATTGATGAAATGTTTGACAGCATTTATATCATATTTATACAGTGGATACAACGATCCATTGCGTTCATTGTACCGGTAATTACTCCCAACGAATAAGGACGATAAAAACTGCTCGCCGTTTATTACTATTTCTTTAAGCACCGTTTATAGTACAAAACAAAAACATCAACTCTATTAACTGTACCTTTACTATAAATGAAATAAATGTTGCTTTGTAAAACCTTTCTTGGTCTTGTCCTGGTGAGATTAAACCTTTAGAATCTTTGGAATTCTATTAAAGATATTTATTTGTTTCGTTTTTCAATTTCTTGTATATAGAAAATCAGGTATCAACATGTAATCATTGCTAATATTTCTACCAATACCAATACAACATCTTATCTCTTTATTTTACAAAACGGATGTAATACGATACGCCTAAGTATTTCGATTTCACAACAAATCAAAATGAAATATATTATTATGATCAATGCTATGCACATTAAGCTCTAGTTAAGCTCGCGTAAAGTGTCTTATTAAAGAGTTACGAGCTTAGAAAGAAGGGACGCCCGCGGTGCTCGCTATACACGTATCTACTAAAACTTAATAAATGCATCGTTTCCGTTTCGTCTGACTTTTCTAATTTGAAAGCTCGTGTGTGGTCTACACTTTAGAGGGCGTGAAATAATAGTTTGCTGTGTTGTGTTCCCATGAAATAATATTTATATCCCACAGTTCCACACGTCAACATTGTACCAATTAATTAAACGGTCAAAGCGTAATTTACTGGTATGGTTCATTAATGATTTCATATCGATACGTAAAGTGAAGTTTCTTGTAAGTAACAATTATTTTCATAAAATCAGAAATACACACTATCACAGATAAATGCCACTTTTTAAAATATTATTCATACAATATTACCAAGTTTAGAGTGTGTAGCATTTTACGAGTATATTATGTGATTACTATGCGCAGATGCTACCTTCTAAATGCTTATACCGATTGTGTGTAAAGCTACGAGGGAACTAAAACATGTAGCGCACAATGAAAATACTGTCTATAAATTTTGTAATAAATAAAAGAGAATTCATAAATGCCACTTAAAATGAATTTGCAATTCTTTAGCGCGAGGATAGTAAAAACTTTGATACGTTACAGTTTTCGGCGGATTCGGCTGCTGTCAGTAAATGAGCATGAAGGTATAAATTAAAAGGCATGTCGCCTGCGCCGGCGCACAATGCGGAGCGCGGTCGCGCCGAGCATTGTGCCGTGCGAATTGAAACAGGTTGCGCTTGGCAGGTATCTATATAACGTGATTTATGACCGATTATTCTATGCTGCAACTATAATTAAAACGCGAAGCTATTAGGTATGCCCGAAAGATCTGCGACACAACCCACGGAAATGAATAAAGTTGATTTAGTGCACTCAGCTGTGATACTGTATTGTTTAACCGAGCACTTCGAGATAAACTGTCTAAGTCGTTGACGCGGCGCAGTAATTTAGCTAACAAAAGATTTACGAGTATTCGGTGAACGACACTAAAATGTTTACCACTTTCTTGTATAAGCAAAACGCAATCAAAATCTTTCCTGCGGAATGTGTTTACCGTTATATAAACAACACCATTTGCCAGCAAACCGTTCTAACAACGGCTTTAAAAAGCGTGCAAAACAATTAAGAGATACCTCCATAAATACAGCCATGAAGATTCAATAAATTATAAATATTTGTCGCATTAAGATAATTTATCGTAGTCTACACGACGCAAATCGACGAAGACGAGTGTAAAGAATTTTATTTGCAAACAAGTAAGTTGCAGGCGGCGGCGCCTTACAACTACGCGATGTTTTAATGGTACAAAAATTGCGAACAACTCATCAGCAAGTTGACGATTGTGAGAACGCGATCAATTATCCTGCGCAAATAGTAATTGTCAACAATAAATAAAGTATGAATTAATCGCGTAGGGATGTTTTCATTATCGGTTGGCTATTAAAATAGCGTGTCAATCATTTTACGAAGCAATCGGCGATGTAGCGATGGCGGGGCTGCGATGGCAAGCCGCGAGATAAGATTTAATTACCTCCGACGCCTATTTACATATTGTAGGAGATACTGACGGATATCTCGCAATTAGGGGCGTATGCTTCTTCCTTTTATGCCTGTAGCATTGGATAATATCTGTTTGAAGCCCAGAATAAACAGTCTGGGTAAGAAAATTTGCAGCGCCATGTAAAGCCTGGCTTGCGTACGTTATCCATTTAGTAGGTTATTTAGAAACACACATCGACACCATCTGTTACGAACTGCTTATAACTAATAAATATGCCTATCTTGGGATAAAATTTGCATGTAAACATTTAAATTGCAAATTAGTAACTTAATACTGGTAACATTTTATAAAAGATGTTTCGTTTTATCTCATACCTACTGATGGCACTGTAATATAAATAAAATGGCTGTACATAATCTTATATCCAGACGGATGTGAAGAAACACGCTAAGTATACATAAAAAATAAATGAAATAGACATTTATAAATATTATTAGGGAAACTTAACTACATTTTTTGTGGTATTTATTATTATAATAATTGTACAATATAAAAAATATATATTTTAATTATGATTAAAGTTCTGCTGTTTTGAGATGAATGGGAAATTTATACCACATACTCGAATCTAAATATAATGCCACAATCGTTTTATATTACTTGTTTTACGATTTTACACCTTACAAATTAGACTCTGGAGTCTGTTACGTGTGACAAGTAAATATGCCTTACAAAAATACATTGAACATTTTTTCTTGGCGAGTTCCTTCCAGATCCGATCATCATCACGCGTTTATGATTTTTTTTTCATCAGTAGTATATAATGTTTAAAAATATATGTTTTTATATATTATGTTTTTAAATATAAAATGTAACATTTTGATAATATATTTACGTACATACATGTACATACATGAATATACTTTATTTACAAATAACTTATTAATTTCTAGATGACCTTTACTTTGTAAAACAACAAGGTTGATCATTATTAAAATTAGCAGGTATTAAGAACAGCCGTTCAAAATACAGAGCAAAATAATACTTTAAAGTGGCTTCTAGCACTGTTCAAAGGAAACATATAATGCGCCAAATCGGCGCCTGCTAATTGCGGAGGTCGATAATTTACGAGCAGCCTGAATAGCCGCTCAGCTCCGCCACCGCCGTCAACCTTCCGTTACAACTACGTAACCGCCCTACACGAATTACTCTTATAAATTGGATTTTGACAAGATTTATTACAAAGCAAATCATGACAATATTCTGCATTATATATTATCATCGGCAACTGGACGTGTAGGTATGTAATTATTTGCTCTACCTATCTCAAAATTTTTGCATGACGTTGTTAAGCATACCAAATATATACGTGTATTGAAATAATTGACAACATTTACCTACAAGAAACTTATATCCAATATTTGAATATAAAAATAAAATGTATTTAATTCTTTACTTATATTCTTAACCAAGTTTGTCAGTAGTAATCTCTATAATTAAATATTTTTTGTTACGAACGTTAGGTTATTGGAAAACGTTGATGGCGCAAGGATTAAATCTCTTATTAGACAATTTAATAATAATGGGCGCGGGCGGCTATTTATATTTTTTCCTTGAGGATAATTTTATAGCCAATTTACGTGTGATAGAGTGATGCGGCGTGGCGCGGACGCCTCGGCAGTGGCTCGCCACCGCGGCCACGCTATCTAAATGCAAATCGGATAGGTTCGGTGGATGTCCACGATAAATCAGCCTCGCAGCCCGCGCACTGCACCGTTACCCGCCCGACGCTCATGCTCAAGCTCGCCCTTGGGTACGAACATGCCACATACATATAAATATATTGCCGACGTCAACTTATCTACTTTGAATGACAACCACCTTCCGCGACGATAGTACACGTCCGTTAAAATCTTACTAGAACGATGGCTGCTATCTAGAAGAACTGGACAGCAATCCAACTGGCGCGAGTGATACGGTGGTTGGTATGTGTGCTCACATCTCATTCACGGCAACTAGGTTTTGCAGTGAAGTATTCATAGCTGGGGTATTTATATCTCAAGCCCGACTGCAGGCTATGATAAGATTAGATAGCCAAACCTGTTACTATCTGCAACGTAGGTAATCCAGGTCCTGTATAAATCCCACTTAATTCACAAGCTCAAACAGCTCAGCTAACGGAGCTTTCATTAGCATAAATTAAAGATATATTTAATGTAACGGGCTAAAAAGTGAGCAATTAACCTATACCTAACAGATTAAATTTATTTGATTACTTCTTATTACAACTCCAGTTACTAGATATATTGCCTTAAAACAAATTATTATAAGTAAGTGGGTATTTACTAAGTGCCCTAAACTCTAAACTTTCCAGAGACAATAATTTTTAAAATATTCTATAACTCACGAAAAATTGAAAATTCGGTAAAATGCAACGAAATAAGCATTTCAAATAGGTACGTAAACCAACCATCTAGATAACACAGTATACTTAGAAAATTTTAAAAATCTTGCACATTATCCATAATGTATTTGTTTACTACTCGGAATTTTTGTTTCACCCTTGAAATAAACGAGTGAATTAATCCTTTTTTCAATTTGATAGTTTACTGTATCAAAATATTTCTGATTAGAAATAATTTGCGCATAAGATCATAGATATTTTAACGATTTCCGGTTGATGGTCTATTAAACCATGTTTAATTGATATACATGTATCTAATTAGGTACAAGCGGTTCGGAATTCCTAATTTGTTGACAACATTTTAGTTAACGGCAAATAGTTGGTGACACGATTATTTGTGCTAAACATCATGGAATATTCGTTAAAAGTTATGTTTTCCATTAAAGTAAGTCTTAAAAAAACCCTTATATGAATTTGAGAAACAATGCGGTAATGTGGACAGTCAGTTTGTACAACTTAAGGACTTGTAAATGTAGAGCAAAAAACAAATCATTCATAAAAAGCTCTACTTCAACGTAACAAGAAAGTACAATTTCTTCAGATTCCGAGAAGGTTAATTCTTTAAATACCAATTTAACTTAATATTTTACTTTATAAGGTCATCTTATAAGATAACTTAATTAGAAATCATTACATTGTTCAATATTTTTTGTAAAATAAAATTAATCTTGTTAAATAAAATAAAAATAAAGTTCTGTATACCAAATTATATTCTGTAACAAATGGAGTACGTAATAAAAGAGACATTGGTGATTCATAAATTCCTACAATAATTTAGAAAAATATATGTTATACTTAATATTAGAAAAGCAAGCATTGGAATTCATACAGCTAGCAAAATATAATACATAATAACTAGTTTAATGAATTCACGCTACTTGCTACCTTAGTACAATGTCGTAGGAATGACGGCCAAATCAATTATTATTCCCCTGATCAAGTAATAAATGTTGAAGTGGGGTAGCAATCTGATAGTGAGACATAATTGTCGCCAGATCGGCACGTCTGTGCAGACTTCGTTAATGTTTTTATGGTCAAGTTCTACTAGTTGGAATCTAATTAGATTAGCTGGCACTGGTCGATATTAAAAATTATCTCGATCAAATCGAATCAAACGGAAATGTCTCTGTGATAAAATTGTTTTCTATTACAGATTTTTTCATCATCCGCTCCCATTCATTAAGAAATGACGTCTAACATCGAACATGTCTGAATTAACTTTCGACTTAGAGCGTTCAAGCTTAGAAAATTAAAACGATCCTCAATTACCAGAATTATCTCACTGCGTGGCACTCACGAATGCGTATACGAGATAATTATAATTTTTAATTTAAAATATACCTACATAGGTAAATATATATTTATACGTTTATGTTTGGTTATTCTTTAATCCTTTACTATCTCACTGCTATCTAACACAATTTTGCGGTCTTATTCGCGTAGTTAATTAACCGACACTTACTTAGTCTAATCAAAATACGAAGGGAATTACGTTTGCATGTTATAAACTTGGTTATAATATAGAGCGAACGCTCGTTAATGGATCTATACATTTATTTACATCTCAATTCTATCCATTATAAATATTCATTCAGCGCCGGGTTTATCTTTGCGCCAATAACGGTGTAGACGATAGGTATTTAAATTAAAACACCTACCCAACGCTTGAATAATATTATAATATGTATCACAATGATTACACCCTGTAACCTTTATCCGAGACTTCGGCGTGGGTATTGAGAAAGCGGTCACGCGTAATCAAATTAAGATAGTTCATTTTATTTAATTACCTTCACAGCATAAGTAGTTTCAATAACACGAGTTCATGCATTAATCATAGAAATTATAATATTAAGGCAAATATAAACGTGGGGATCGTTACTTATTTTGTGTCAGCTATCCATGTCCAACATTGTATACTATCTAACAATAAAAACCAGTGTTCTGCTTGTACTACATATTTTAAAATATATATTTAAATTTCTTATTGTGATCTAAATAACAAAAAATCGCCATGAAATATTCAATAACATACCTATACCAATTTAGATAAAAAATATAAATGTTTTATTGAATTGTCGTGGAAATATACTAAAAACAAAATAGTCGAGAAAAACGACTGAATGTTATTACGATCATATTTAATGCAATTTACATATAGAGAACTTTTGAAAAAGACGCAATTTTATGTAGATATTAGTACACTTGGTGCGTACAATTATGCAAATATGCAACGTCGATTATGGCCTACTACCCACTTACTAGTAGCAAGAATTTATAGATATGTATATTACACAGTTCATGCACTCAAATGGAGCTGTTATTACTTCTTGCATTATAAAAATTGTGTTAAGTAAACTTACTCCTTGAATTAACTCATGTTTAAATGTGTATTAAATTTAATCCGAAAATTCTTTTATGTATCTACATCCCTTTAACGCCAAAATCATGCTCATGATTTGGCTAATATTATATGTTTGAATAATGTTTAGGTTTATCTAAATAGGTGTTACAAAAAGAAACATAGACACATAAAACCCACAGACGATTGATTAAAACTTTTTCATTTTTTTATAGTCTTACTCTACATCTCATTAGAAGATTGTATTGTTTTCAAATTTTGTAATATATTGGTAATTTGATATACTTACAGATTGTAAGTTCAAAGAGCCGCAAGAATTTTTTACTTCTTGTTTAATTTCATTTATTCATATAGTTATTATTCATCGCTTTGTTGTCATTTATGTGCTTATTTACCAGATGTATGTCTGATATGAAAACATGTCCTATTTAAGGACACTTAATATTTATACCCTATTATTATTAAATGCAATTTCGCTAAATTCAAATTTAGCTTCAATTTTATGTAAATGCTTTATTTTTTGGTTTAGCAATATTTGAAATTCATATGTTTTAAAACATGTCCTCAAAGGATACATAGTTAAAGTAACATAAAATCATTAAGTTATATCTCCTTTTAATTTTTAATGTAAAAGTGCACAGACATGCGATTTTAATTTTGATGTACTTACTTTGATATCTTTAAGTACTGTAGCACTAATTCATATTGCATCCCGTGGGATAACATAACCACGAAACCATGTACATAATGATTTTTCGCCAAAATTCTTTGTACAAGCAATTATAAGTGCATTTTGTCGGTGTGTCTGTCATTAACTTAAACGTACGATGTTATTTTAAGGACCGTAATGGCCGCTCCCGCGAGCCTTCGCATTTTTTTCGGAACGCTCACGAAGAGCTATGCATTTAAACGCTTGAATTATGAAATTACAGTATCGAGTGCAAACGCCCGCCTATGGAAGTCTAAATATTAACTTCACAAACCGTTTTCTTCCTTATCCTCAAAATTAATTATGTTATAAGTTATAAAATACTATTTGGAAACTTTTTTATTTCAAACTGGCATTACACAAACGCATCTATTACTATTAAACACTCCATTGTTTCAAATAAAAGTAACTCGCTTTTTGTTTACAGTCATATCCCAATACGTTACGTAAGTTCGACGCCCAGAAACAATAGCTGTCTATAGATGAAATCGTTGTATTGATTCACAATGCGTAAATTCATTCTGTTATGACAGGCGAGCATAAATTCGCGGCAGGACCCTCGGAGGCTGCGAAACAATACTTATCTCCCCATTGAACTGGTGAGACATTATCATGGCCCGGTATAACGCTTATGGACAGCGGCCAAAGAAAGGGTGAAGACACAATAAAGGCCGTGGGGTTGCGAATTTCTTTTGTAATTACTCGGAAGACAAACGGTCAAGTGTGTGCACCGTGTGAAAGAAGACGCTCCGTTATGTAGCCTCGTAAAAATATTCTACTTTATAAAATTTGCAGTTATATGATCTTTATGTCATCTCTGCTCAAAGTACACACGTTTAAGCTTCATAATTAAAAGCATTTCATTTTAATAGTGTAATCGTACGCTTGTGTAAAATACTCCCAATAATTACATGGATGTAATGCCAACGCTATAATGTAATAAACACTTGCAAATAACCGCAAAATTACAGGCTCCGACGCAGCGGGCTAGCTGTGCTCTACGTACATTCGTGGGTCACAATGGCTATACACTGTACAAGTTGGTGGTGAAAAGCTGATTGCCAAATTACAGGGTAAAGTGTCATAAGCACCGGTTGTGGCCGGAGCCTCTGGGCAAGTTCTAAACATTATTGTTGTTTGTTCCTGCATTATCTAATACGTTTAAAATACGTGAGAATATTTTTAAACAACTTGACTAAAATGAAAATAATATTTATACTTTTAATTAATAGACTTTTTTAAGTATTAGTTAACTAAAAGTTTAGTAAGGTTATCTTATAGTTCAAGTAACTAGACAAATAACTTTTCTTATCTTGGCCTTAAAAAAACGGACAATAAGAATATAATTTGTAAATACAAATTACTTTTGAATCCAAGGTTTTGATTTTTAATGTGCAATATGTATATTAGATTAAATAAACAATTCTTTTTACTTTCTAGAGCACAATTTCGCTTGTAACTACAGAGACATAGATTGAAATGTATGTTTTTCTCGGTGAATATATATATTTATTTCGGTCAATACATATATATAAGGTAGAAATGTTTTTATAACTAATTAAATTTAGGCAAAATTCAAAATAAATCTAGTAACAAATACCATGAGTATTTCTTAATGACAACACATGTCGGTTGAACAAAAGCCCTAAAGCATTGCAAACCGTAATAAGGGGTTGCACGTAAGCAAGCGACAAAAAAATTAAGAATCACCCGATGAGCTATTATCTTCGCATGTTAAAAATAATATGGTCATAGGGTAATGTACATTCATGCGAGCCGCGTCCAGAGGCGCATTTGAATATGGCTTTGTGTCCCGGGCCCCCTGCCTGCGCCGGACTTCACACGCTCTCGGCAGGTACTCGCTGCCATCGGCTCCCTTCAACATTCAACTACCATCTACTGCGACCGACACACGTTGACACTATCTCTTGGAAACTTAAAAAATAATGTCCTAATAAACAGCTTTGTAGAACAATTATTGTTAAATATATTAGTCGTTAAGTCATAACAAAATTTAGTTTCTATTTGAATCTCTATCTTATCTAGATAGGTATTTATCTATTTAAAATGTTAATAAATTTACTTATAAGATCAATTTATAAAATAAAACAAATAAATGAATCGTTCATTTAGTCTGAATTTACCTAATTCACACGAGATTTAAATATGTCTATAATTCAAAACTATTATTAATGAAACATTTAGGTAGAATGTATAATCCATAACGGAGAGAACTCGTTAAGTAATACGGTTAAATAACGGTAAAGATATTATAGAAATTTTGTTAGACACCAATCATAATCAGCCATCTAATTTCGATTCGTTTTATCACATCGACGTATACTTACGATGTTTATATGTTACACTACTCTGAGTTTGTCACGACGTATCATATTAGTAACCATCAGGGAAGCAAGTGTCAAGATTTGTTAGGCCCGCTTGTTGATAGACGCGTTAGCATTGTACGGGCACGGTGATTGCTAATAATACGAATATTGTTGCCGACTTATATTGTAAATTGACGAAAATTAAAGAGTATTTTAGCAAACTAATCATATTGATTCATTTGAATAAGCAACAGAACACGGTAATATTATTAAATAGACGTTTTGTAGGTATCAAGAGAGATATTTTTTTACTTCTTGACAATTTTTAAACATGACATAGCAGTCGCTTATATCAAGCGTCTTTTGTCGTATACATTAGCATTGCTCAAATGCGCCTAAATACCTAACAATACCACAATTCATAGGAACATTCTAATTTGATTACTGGCCGCCTATGTAGACATGTAACCGTTAATTAATGATTGTTTTTATGCCTATATGATGCACATAAAAACATGAAAGATATTCAAAAGATTTAATAACAGGAATGTTCGAATTAAAAGTCATTTCAAAGAATTAAAAGAAAGTCATAAATTTTACATTCCACGTCATTATGCCAGACCTTTCGGTGACTATTAAGATAAAATAATCTTTGGTCGTGAATTATCTAAATTAACTAATCTTATCTGCACGTAGTCTACAGCCTTAATTTTGCTCCTCGTGGATGCAGTGATTAACATACCTACGTACGTTTATTTATGTTAAATACAAATGTGTTTGTTTATTTCTTTGTATAAGAAAAGTGTGAGCTACATTTAAGATATTTTTGTAAAAAAAATACCTATTTTAATAAAATTGCTACTTTTACAAAATAAGTTTAAATCACGGTTACTAATGTACCAGTAATCTGCGCGAAAAACATTTATGTATGTCAAACGCATATAGCATAATGGAGTTTTTATTACCTATAAAACATTCATACGTATTAATACAGTCTAACAGAATCCACAGTCACGACTACATCGACAAAGTTTGGGGACGCAATAAAATACGCTGCATAACGTTGCGTGTCACTTGACATTCGTGAGCTTAAACGAGACACAGGCACAGCTTTAGAAAGCTCGCGCACCAATAAATACTCGTCCGATTATGATCTACGGCGCGTAGCCCGTAGCCACAATGCATTCAGTAAGCATGAATCAGGCTTCCACTCTTTGCGTATGTTTACCAGTAGTTCATCCTAACTTCATAAATCTGCCAATTCACTGTGTGATTATAAAGATTTATACACAACGCAAAAGGAAAAGTTATTCTTGATGTTAAGATGTTATTCGTACACAGTTACTTACAAGCCCACGTACGCTAAACAACTGCTGTGGCAGATACTGGATCAGTTTACGATATTTTATGAGTTTACAGACTTTACTTACTTATTACAATTTACTTTTTGTAGTATATTTTAAATTCTTAATCACAAAGGTTATAGAACACGTCACTTACATGACACCCCCAGTGTCTTACAAACGACGTATAAAAGTAAACTACAATTAACGCAATTCAAAAATAAAATAATGTAAATTCATTTTTTTTAAATCTCTCTATGGAATCCTAGAACACCAGTAGTAAAAAGTCCTCTCCGCAGTTGGAACTCTTCTTTTAAATTATAAAATAAGAGGTGAACGTGGTAAATCCTACCTTAAACTTCCTGTATCAGCAAGGAGAAACGCGTACTCAGCAGAGAGACACATTAAATTCATAACATATCGATTACTACATATGGTATAGCGTGCCCCTAATGCCCTTTAATCCTTTGCGATATCTCGACTTAAGTTGTAGCACTCGGAAAATATAAATAACCTATGTAGATATAAATTTCAAGAATCGGTCACAAATAATCGTAAATCAACAGGTATATATTTATGTAGGTATAGGTACTGTACTGTCAATGCTGAAATTACGTGATGTGAGTATTTTCCACGTCTAACTCAAAACTACTGGCATTTAAGTTCGTCATATACAATACGTGTTCTGCGCAACGTACAGAGATCAAAGAAGAAATTACATAAGATCAATACATATATGTAGATTGGTAGTGGATATGTGTACGTGTGTAGGTACAGACAGACGCGTGGCCGTAGTCCACACATGGTCCGCGGCGGCTACTTTCACGCGACTCGGGCGCACCCATATTAATTGCTCCCGTTCTTCGTCGAAGCTTTATTTATTGCCCTCACTGGTGATTGTGAAAAGTTTTGAGCGAACATTAGTTTTTAATTTTATCTCTTGTATTCAATCTGACATAACACGACACCGCCAGAGTACCTCTATCTTTGCTCGTGCGTACCGTTTTCTCTTAGGCAATACACTTAACACTATTTATATATATAAAAATTCCTTGTCCAATGTAAGATCAATGTTCTGTGAGAAAATGCTATTTGCCGTTGTCTTTGTACAGCTACACTAGGGGAGTAAATAAAAAATCAATTATTAGCTAAACAAAAATGTGAGTGGCCGCAGGCCGATGTCAACGTTTTTAGAGAAATAAACATTAACTGTTTGCTCAACGACCGCCGCCATAACTAATATTTGAGAATCGAAAATACTATTCTAATGTATGTCGTAGTACATGGGTACCTACCTGGCTCCGACCATTTGACACTTTAGCGGCTCTTTTGGTCTCTATCCATACTACGTGATGTTTTAATACACATCCACCGCATAATATCTACCCTGTCCACATCCTTATATGGTAAAAAATAAAATCACACCTACGTCTACAGGTATTAGAGAGTATAAATATGTTATTGATATTACAAAGTAACTATTTTTTGTACAAACATTTAAATAAACATTATATTAACTGCCCAAAACATGTAATAATTATCGTAGTGCAACAGAAGTTAGCAACAAAAATATTACGATGTATATTTATTTAACTAATAAACGTCACTATAAGATTATACGATATACTTTAAATTTTACATGAATGCTGGCTCATAGCATTAACTTCGATTTTTTATAATCAAATTTTAATAAATAACACATTAAGCAAAAAACAGCTACGCTTGAGGTCTCACGGTCAAACTCGCAATAAATTTGTTGACGAGCGCCGAGTATGCCCGAACACGGAAACGTTGCCTATGCCTACCTAATTATCATCCGTAAATGTAAATCTTGTAGTGTTTATAATACATATACTAAACACATAATATTATAATCGAACCTCATTAAAACAAATATATCCGTTACTTGTAGCTGGTACAAATTCGCGGTTCGTTTAAATGAAATCAGCGTTTCATAATAAAATGCAAATTGGATTGAGTCGGTATCGCCGAATTAAGTCATGACGTAACATGCTTCATACATATAAGATATAGTGTAATCATAAAATGAACCTTAAAATAATATACAGATAACATCTCGAGAGTAAAACAGTTTCTTTTTATTACGATCTGTTCAGAGTATAGATATAAAGCTCTAAGTGTTTAGATATATTACGATGGTCAAGATAAAACAATATAAAATATTCATACTGTTACATCTTCGAAGCAATGGTCAATAGGGCGTTAGACAATAATCAACAATACCTGTTGAGCGATAGAATACTGGTCACTGTAGGGCGGCGCGACAACCCCAGGCTACCGGCTGAGGGCGTTTCGCATGTCGGTAGTGGACGTCGGTCAGATCGTAAAATAGGGGTCACTGGTGCACAATGGGATGTCCACTCCACCCTCCAGACGGAGGTTTGATCTCAGAACAGGTTCGTGGCCGCGATGGCTCAGTGCGTTGCTGGCGACGGTGCGGTCCGGGTGCGGCGTGACTGTCTACTGCGCTCGGCCGCTAGCCTCACACGCTCACCGTTCAACCCACTCGGAGAAGGGTGACATCGTAGCTCATCCTTATTATTAAACACCATAAAGGGTTGACGACCGTTAAATACATATGAGTATCTGTTCTAACACTTTGTTCGAAGGTGCTATACAAAAATTATATAATATAAGTATCCAAAAAATACATAAATAATCACCCTAATATCACAATAATAATAAATAATAGGAGATGCGTACCTATTAGAATGATCCCTTCACATTTTATATTCCACTTCATTGTGATCAAAATGACAAGATTATATATATATTACAATAATTATGTTGATCTATCCCATTTCTCTAACACAGAAAAACATTGCCAAGAATAAGCCATTTTTTCTTAATAAGAATGATACTATCATCATTATCTATTAAAAAATAAACAATACACAAAGTACAATAAAACTCGATAGTTCTATTAATCACGTCATTGGTTATTTTAAATACATATTCAATGAACATCTTTAATTAAATGTGTAATAAACAGGAAATCTTAAATCATGATTGACATTATAACAACAGGAAGTCAAATTATACGAACGAGCCTGTGAAAAATATCTGTTTTTGTAAATCAGTGCCGAAACAATGTCAACAATACCTACATATTTATATCACGATAACAGCCATGTTTAATAATGTTTTTTGTTCATAATAACAACCCGTAAACATGTGGACAAAATCAATTATTCATAATTAAGTTTTTGCACTTAAGTTAAAATTGATGTATTCATAATAGCAAAATTGTTTAAGGCAAGTTAAGAAAACAAAAAAACAATACCACCTAGTTATGAAAATTGCCAAAAACAAACTTTAATTGAATATTAAGTAATTTACTTTCAAATGCTAATGACAACAGATAACAATTTAAATATTAAGTAAAAAAGCACGTCAATTTATGGTCGATATGCAAAATATAAGCTCTAAAAAGTAAGTAATATATTCTGAAGTATCTTTTAAAAGCAGAGCTAAAGCTTTTTTTACGTATGTATATATACCTATTAAAACATTAATTATATGTTAGGATTTTAGGTCCTCGAAATAAAACTAATAAAATCGATTAATTTAATAATTCAAATTGAATTACAAATATAATGATAAATATTGAAATCACAGCCTCTTAAGCGAATTTTAATAGCCATATCTAAAATAGATAGTATGGGATTAAACGTTTTATAAATGTATTAAATTACTTTTTTTGTAATTGAGACGGAATTGTATAGCCTAATCATAAACTAACTGTGAACCTGAACCATACGTATACCTTACAAGTCACATCTCATACCGATTACAAATTTACTTAAAGAGCTTTACGATTTTGCGTGTAACATAAATACTCATAATGAATGATTTAACAACTCAGTGACTGTTCCTTATAAAAATCTACAGTAGTCAATTTACTGTATACATGAGTACTTGTATTTAAATAAAATAATTTTACTTAAAGTTTAAAATAAAAATTGGTAAGTTAGTGATCTTTAAAGATTTATAGATACGACATTTAAAACTAGAAATAAGTAAGTATATAGAATTAACCTAGTAAGCCAAGCTAATCAACGAGAACACGTAGCCAGCATTTTGGTAACTCATCTTAATGGTAGCTTATAATTCAATTTTAAATATTTTTATTACTTATTATTATATGGGATACTCATTTTCGTATACATATAATTGTAAGTGTATTCCAGTAAAATTAATAAACTAGGTATTAGTAGATATATCTTACAGTGCCATAAATGAAGTTATTTGTTCGAAATTAAACGTTCTAGTCGGCAATCATAACAAAAGTCTAGTTCACAACGAATAACCTGACGTGTTTCGAAGTTTAAATTTATGAATCAGTAACCTATTACATGTAAATATACAAGTGAACTTTGACATCTTCAAATCAACTACGATAATGCGGCGTGAGAAAAGTTTAGCGATGTAAGAATTAATTGAAATAATGGTTGAAGGAAACATAAAACGTCGGCTTGCGGTAATTAGAAGTTAAGTTTTAGTGAAGCTCAGAGCGGCGAGACGGAAGTCTTCGCCCACTGTGTTTAACGCGTAGATAATTAACGGCCAGCATTATACTAAGCCGAAAAGATAAAATTGCCTGTGCATAGATTTTATATTAAAGTAACTGTTACAACTGAAGCTGTGGGCTTCACTCGCTTTACCAACACTCAGATGTTTTCTCTTTCTATAAAATATTATAAATAAAAGCAGTTTTAAACGTGAAATAGTTGTACGAATTCATACTTGACACTATTATAACAGGTCTATTTGGAAGTTGATTCAGATTTTTTTTTTACCCAAGAAGTTGCATTTTAAAATTAATCTTATAAAATATAATGGTACAAGCAAGATATTTATACTAACAGAGGTACTGACTGGTCACTACTGTCTAGAACAGGGGTCAGCAAGTAGTTTTAAATGGGGTCCGGATATTGATGAGAAGTTAAAAGAAGCACTTACAGTGCTGACTTGAGGCTGGTTTAAAGATGTAGCGAAATTCGATTATAGCTCCTTGGAATCTAGATTTTTTTTTATATTTTTGTCTCAGGAATTTGACGACCAAAAATAAGGGTCGCCAAAATATTCTACCGACCCCGAACATGCTGGTGCGTGTTCTATGAAAATATTATTCAAGTAGGTATCTTCGACAATATTTGAAGATCCGAGTTTCGACCTTCCGCGGTTTGGATACGGACCGCGGTCCGCTTGTTGCCGACCGCGGGCATAGAACAAATAGGGCCTTTAAATTTAACGACAGTCCTACTATAGGTACTAATCCATAATTGAATTTAATGCTCTATACTTACTTCAATACTTCTTACGAAATTGCTAAATATATTTGCGTTTGATGCAGTTGTTTATACCTATTTTAAAACTCACGTTTATGTTTACGTGTTACATTTTACGTCCTAAAAATAAGTGTTGGCATTTAATACGTCTTAAAAATGTGGTGGTATTTTAATCCATATTAATTAACTAATCCTGAATCACGTCGGCTCGCTCGGTACTCCCAAAGCGAACGCCGTGCGACAGGTGGGTCCCACGCATGTGCGGCCACGTACCTATACATATACGAAATTTTTATGTAAATATCCATCCGTCTATTCAGCAGCCCTTCGATCCTAATCAGCCTCATCATGTGATATGCAAATATATTAACATATAAACATAATAGCGCTAAATAAGGTTCAACGTAATCTTCGTTAGCATTAAAACACAAGATAAAAAAACTATTTGAAACAGTTGTTTGCTCGCGGAAGTCATTTTTTTAATAATTTGTTAATATTGTTCGACGTTCTAATGAATAATTCTTCAAAAGTTACATTCGATATATTCAGCATTTATATCTGTTTACATACTGATATAATGACATAAACTTCAGTGTTATTCTTATTACTTACTTTCAATTCTGATGCATTGTAAAAGTATTATCCCTTATTGTAAACTAATTTGTCTAACTAAACAGGCACAAAACGATCCCTTTCTAATCTTCTCATAATATGTATGTTATAACTTGAAACTAACTCGATTGTTTACACACAATATATAATACGTTAATGGTCATAAAACATTTCCTTCATTTAACTTAGTAAATGTGTCCATACATAAATAACCTTTCGTCTAGGTTTAATTGTACAATAAAAGTAGAACACTTACGTGAATTGATTGGTACCAAAACAACTTTAAAGATTTGCCGTCTTCTACTTTTATTATAACGACCATTAAAGTGTATATTGCGTTACAGATAGCGATCCATTTAGACTTGGTTTTTTTACTGTTTTACATAATTACGAAATTATGCCTTACACCGAAGAGTGTATAAAGAACATGTACCGGTCGGCGCGCCCACTCACTAGTGGCTAATAAGAGAATTAGAGAAGCGCATTCGATCGAGATTGATTGTCATGTTATTATTTAAGTAGGCAAATACATTACAGTTTCAATCACTAAAATCCCTAATGGATAAGTTGACTTATTTAAAGCCTAACCAACCAGAAAAATACTTTAATTAATAATTTATTTTAGACGGTCTATGCCCCTTTATGCTTGTAGAATATTTTTATAATAAACACTTAATTCTTGTAAACTCATGAAATTTTGATTTCGCAAGCAAAAACAACAAGGAAAACAACATAATGTTATTTGTTGTCCTTCAAGCA
The DNA here is from genome assembly GCA_018249915.1 of Cecropterus dorantes dorantes. Taxonomy (NCBI): domain Eukaryota; kingdom Metazoa; phylum Arthropoda; class Insecta; order Lepidoptera; family Hesperiidae; genus Cecropterus; species Cecropterus dorantes. The sequence goes on from DWLI01000004.1 coordinate 59,194, forward strand.
TACACAGTTTAATTAATCAACTTTTAAGTCCCGTTATACATTTTCAATGTTCTCTCGCAACAAAATATCAAAATTTCATATATGTATGTGTATTATATATCTACTTACGTAAATATACGGAGCATGTAATGAGGGAACGTAATGTAACGAACCGGGCAGGGACTGAGTGTATGATTGGCGTAACGAGCACAGGTACCGATTTTGGTCAATAATCGCCATAAGTATAGTGAGTACTTTCGCGTACAGAATGAAATAATAATTGGAGGGTCCGATTTATCACATTGCTGTTCTCCGAAATGCCTGAACATTTCTTGTGCAAGCCCTTCACGTCGTGCGCACGAAATATCTCGAGGAGTCCATGCCGAGTGCACTTAATTATAGGTAGAAAAATAAATTCATGGGAAGTTCGTCCGAAAAGATTTTTATCGTTATTATTTTGCCTAACCGTTCTCATCGCGCAAAAAAACGAATAATCACGCTACTGCGTATCCATTCTTCGATGTTCACCCTTTATTTTAATAACACAAAAGATATCTATAAGAGTACAAAGCAGGGGTCAAGCTTTCACGAAATATTTCTTCCCACACTGGTCAGTTATCCGCCGGGACTGGTCATCGGCGGTCATCAAATGCTTTGTTTGGATATTGTCTCTGAATAAAAAACAACCCCTTTCATGTCTTTGAAAGACAGTACTTAAATGTGTGACACCCCTCTAAATGCAAACGGTCACTATTCAACCCATAAGTAATAAATAGTAGGTACGTACTCACAGGTGTTCATATACCGTAAAGTATGAAAGGTTTTTTAACAAAGCGATTCAAGTAAAGCAGTATTTCTTTAGTATTTTTAAATCGTTTCTCTTTCGTATAAGTTTTGATACGTATATACACATAATATTCATGTGTTTTTTGAAATAAAAAGCTTTAAAACAATAAAATATTCATTTAGTAATAAAAAATTAACCATAATCGTACATGTAAATAACACTAATGATAGTCAATAGGAATCAAACAAAATGAAGAAAATTAAGATGAATGAGAGGAATTGATATCGAACGGTTTTGTGTTTATGCAGTCCACCTGACGATAAGTGGACTATTTGTAAAAAACTTGATATGGAACATGAGATCACTTTACAAGATGTTAAGGTAATCTAGACACGCGGTAGCGTGTCAGCCTAGTTCTAAAAAAAATGACAACAGCACCGTGTGTTACACGAACCATTTTTAACTACTTTTAAAAAAAACCCCGTATTACAAAACCCCAGTCGAATTAAAATCTCAAGTTTCACTGTTTCGCCCAATTAGTTATATTAACCTATAAAATGGCAGACTTATACATGTATAAAAACGTAAGTAAAGTGAGTTACTTACGTTTTTGATACATTTATAAGTGAACTATTTACATGTAAATGTTCAATTGGAAAAAATGTGTTAACTAAAAAAATCTAAAACATTGAATTATTACGATGTTTCCAACGATTTATTTTGAATGCCTACTAAATTATGATAGCAAAAATGATTGTCTACGACAACCAACAATAACACAAATTTCAACTACCGGCGCGACCCTGACTTAGCAATCTGCGTATGCGCGTGCGCTTGTGTCTAAGACTTACTCGTTTACTTTGACTTACTCGTAGTAGTTAGTCAATAAACCATTTTTAAAAAGAGTAATATCTAAATACGTCTAAATGTTTAAATATCGTGACTTGCATAAATAAAAGAAATTAAATTTTATTACTAAATAGTAAAAAAAAGTAATGAGAAACATTTGTGTGTTATATTTACTTCAGAAGGTTGCTTATTGTTGTAATAAAATTTTCAAGATTATAGAACTTGGTTCCATTAAGATTCTTTCGTTGGTGAAGTCAACAACTACGCATAATTTTAACATTTAACTTGGCTCCATTTTCACATTAATCTCTTTCATGAGACAAATCCTCTACACCTAATAACAGTGATATTCAATTATAAACAAAACGTTTTTGTCGGCTACATAGAAATCGAAATAGTTACATGCTTTAATTGAACGACCTTGTGGAATAGGCACCTATATGATTAAATGGAATTCATACAAATTTAAGCACCTTGAAAACAAAGTAAGGTCAGGAATTTCGGAAAGTGGAATTGGTATTGATAGGTTATATATAAGATTCAATTTTATGCGCGTTATATTTATAAAAAAATACCTATGTACGATTTATCCATTTTTTTTTTAATTTTCGATGTAAAACAAGATTGCATTTTTCAGGGTAAAATACGTGTAATAAAAAGTATGTCACTATCCAGTATGACTAATTAAGCGTTAAATCCAATTAGAATCTATTGACCAACAATCTTACTAATAAGTAATATTATAAATGAAAAGTTTGTGAGAATTTATGTGTGTTTGTTAAAAAATAATCTGGATTAAACATGGGTTAGTGAAGCCTCAGAAATAATCTACTTTCGTATAAATTCATTACACCTTTTCAGATTTTGGTTAAACATATTTTTCATTCATATTGGACTTAGAATTAAACTCCCATGTTTTAGTCATAAGTTATAGGTATTTAACTAGAAAACTAGCCAGTAAAGCTAATTGACTTTCTTTGAAAGAGGAATTATGTAAATGTGATAAACAAGAAATTAGTACTCCGAACTAAAAATAGGTAGCTCTATACTCAATAGGTAGCTAAAGCTAAATTTAGTAAGAATTTCAACATCAACGAATTCCATATGTAAGTTATAATTGACAATTTTACAAACTAAACTGTATCATAAATTTCATGACACTGATTATACAATATACCAGTTTGTATTACGCAAAGTCCTTGCGATATATATGTATGCACATGGGGTAGGGATATGTGTAGCCATCAAGTAAGCAAATCACGCGCATATGTAGTGTAAGTTGCAACAAACCGAATTACTCCTAAATAACTGTTTACACGTCAAACATAACTTTGACGTAATAATGTTTGTAATCAAATCATAATATTATTTTGTGTACACTTTCTATGTTAACAGATCATAGTCAATCCATTACTTCCTAATTTTGGGCACGGGTTTTAGTGAGAGGTTTCGTGTTCAGACCATAGGCCATTGCCCTGGCCAAGTATAAAGTGGTAGTCTATGTGTACACCTATGCGAAAATAAATGATGATGATAACTATTACTTTTCCGATTATTATCATCTGAACATCTGATACTGCAGCTAGTAGAGCCTACAGCCTTCAGATTGCAACAATCTTACACCTGAGCATACCTTAAATATTTGGGCTCGCTCTAATCAAGGTTTGAATTTTAACGCAATGTAACGATTCATTGCGTCATCCATTATTTACCCTTCGTTTCATAAATATTTGGCTCATGTTATTGACGTAACAGAAAAACACTCACTCGAGTGTTTCATATCATATAGTGTGTTTTTATGCAGAATGCACGAATGAGGAGTTGCACCATAAAGAAACAGTAGTAATATCGACACTCGGAGAAAGTAGACGTGATCATGATCGTGATAAGCCGTTCTCCAACGATAAATTTATGCGCCCTTTGTTTCTTTTCAACGATTTATCAAAAAGACTCCCTTTGTATCCGCATGACGTTAATCTCTGAACAGACGACGTCATAACGGGTCAAGCGATCGTACTATTGTTAAGATGGCCCTAAGTGATATTCGACGTTGCACCGTGTTTGTTTATAGATAAAACCTTAAAGTTACGAATATAAATTGAGTCTTCGATTTATTCATAAAAACTCGTAACATTTGATATTTACATAAATCAATACTCGAAGTTAAGAGTCAAAAAATGTTAAACAAATGCTAATTTATTAGTATAACAATAACTCAAAAAGGTTTTCGGTACAAAAGGTTATAAAAGCTAACTGAGCAGTGTAATCAACGGAGTAGGATAATAAAGAAGTGTATGTAATGCGTCGGGATCTGTAAATTGCTTACTCTGTTCACCCGCGGGCGGGACCCCTTATCGAATGACCCTTATCGAGAAAATAACCAACGAAAGCATAGCCCTATTAACTGCACCGAGTAAAAATAATTGTTCGTGATTATGGATTGTAGATAATTGATTGTCGGCGACGACAGGATGCACCGTGGCTATCCTCGTAGAGTGCGAAATTGCATCAACTACTTAGCTATGTAGAAACCTCAACTAATAAATGGAATACGTCAGTATAGTAAGTAACAACTATTAATGTCGCCTGTTAGCTGCCATTCGAATTTGTTAAATACTTAATAAGCTATACGTTGTATCTGAGAATGGAATCTCAATGCTAATTCCAACTTAGAATATAAATTCTCACTTATTTGTGATTAATTTCTATAGGCGATCAACACTACGACTGGACAGTGCATAAATATATTTTAATTTTCTGTGTTGTATGACCATAGTAGCATTCATCTGTATTAATTAAAAGTATATAGATATAAACCAAGTCAATTTATTAACAGCATTGATTTACGTAGTATTTTATTTACGTTATTGTACAACATTGTTACAATCCGACAATACGCTATAAATGGCTTTAATAAATATACCTGTCATTCATATAATATTAAAAATACTATATAGATATTGAAAACGAAAACAAGCTTATGACAGAGATAAAATTTAATGATGCCCATTTTTGTTAAAACGCCGTAACTATTAGTTTTACATTTTGATAGTTAGTTAAATTATTTATCCAATGAATCGCTAATATTACTAACAAAGAAACGATATGCACAAAAGTATAACATAAATTTATTGTCTAATATTTCCCTTCACTAAACAAAGATACGAAATACAATTTATCAGATAAACTTGGAGCATAAAGTACATAGCTACTGAGTTACAGACACGCCCTTTAATGAATAACAAGTATATTTTTAAACCAAAGCATAGCAAAAAACATAGCTGGTAAATCATGCCATTTGACAACACTGATAAATTATCCCGATGTATCTACGTACAGGATACACCCATATACATACTCGTATACATCTTCTTCAATACAATATACGACGTATCTTTCTCGTTTCGAAAACATTTTTAGAGTGATTTTGTTTATCAGATATATTGAAACAGTGTCACTGATATCGTTTCAAAGCGATAAAACAAGACAGTTCATATAAAGTGTTCCTTTAAGCCTGTTTGCATGCATTACGTAAAATATTTACATAATCAAATGAAACATAAAAAGTTATAACCTTATATTCGTTCCATAAGATTTATCGGAAAAAAAACATTGCAAGGAAAGGAATCGTGAAACGAGGGAAACCGCGTTTCTATAATATCTCATATTTCTATTTATATTACATGCAGAGAGAAATAATATAACGTTATAGTTACATTAAAAAAGAAGCATTATATTAGAACTATAAAAAATAATCTATATACCCTAAATGGGTAGTCAATTCAGACTATAGTTTCCTTTTATTACGAGCATATTATTGAGCAAGCTACCAAGCCCAAGTAATTTTAACATTAAAAGCTGCAACCTACACCAACAGACGCAGCTACATAGACACTTTACACTATAATGGAAATGAAAATATCTTTCACATAAACAATGTAAGTTATTTCCTCGCTAATGTTTCTGATATCAACAGAAATCATAAAGTTTAATTATACGCTAATAGTGCCATGAATTGTTAACTAGCTCCCTAACGGACACCGCCGATAAACAGGCGCGCGTTTATGACAAAGTAATCGAAGCTGAATTGTTAATTGCGTACGTCGAATGAATTTAAAAATGCATGGCATTTAAATGCCAGCTCGGTCGCCATTTTAGTTCGATCCGAAAGAGAGACTATCGCCTTGAACGCGACTTAAATCTGACAGCCTCGAATGTCACTCTCGCCCGCACCAGTTAAATTATTAAAGTATGCCTCTGTCTCGTAATGATCGTAACTAATTTATTGTATATCTTCATCACAACTGGAACAATTAAAATAAAACTATGTATGCTATAAAACATACACTAGAGGTAGACTGCTTGCAAAATTAGTGTTATATATATTTATTTCATATTAAAACTACATTTTCCTACATACAATGTTCAATCAATGACTTTTATAGAACAATCAATTTTTAACTATTTCTAAAATAGAGATTTCTAGAACAAAATATATTTTAATTCTAAATATCCTGATAATTATCCTTAACAAAAAAACATACAGACAATGTAAAAAGGTAATTTTATAGTTATGTATCTGGATATAAATCCAGGTTACCCGAAAGCTTTGTAAAGACTGAAAAAACATTACTATGATTAAGACCTCTCTCATATTTATTTTTATGTAAATAAATAGACGTTTTAGAAAAAAATAAATTTATGCGGCCAGAAATAAAAGCATACATTTATTGCATTATGATTGAAATGATAAACTTTTCGCAACACCTTAAGCAGAAAAATGTGACAGTACTCTAACAGTGGTTCATTCATCTGAAGATAGTTATCGTTTCTTTCTCAGTACCGCTAAATTACATTTCTAGTAGCCGTGTAACACGTTTACGAGGTACTTTAGAGATGCTACGGTATATCCGTAATGGCTATCGTGGTATTATACGGACTGATGCGAGAGTGATACCAACATATTCTTACTATATAATTTATACCCATGAAAGTTACCGAGCACAGGGTCAAAGAAAATTGACGGGGTACACCACGCAATGCCTAACGTTCAACGTATATCAGACATCTAAGCTTTCCGAGAAACCAGGAATATTGTTGACATAAAGCAACTCTAGCGGTTTTAAATATTTCGTGTGCCATTTGAAACTAAAATACTTTGAAATTGTTGTAGTCTTATATTATTATCAAGTTTTAATCTTTAGTGGCAATTTTTATTGTAGCTGTGTTATAAAAGAAGATATGTAAATAAACTTCATGAAAATGACAAATGCATGTAGAATATATTGCTACCTGATTGTGTACTTATTA